>JAVTVY010048837.1:0-23752 GCA_036873755.1 Hanleya hanleyi
AGGTCAAAGGTCGGTGTGATCGAAAAATCAGGAAATCATTAAAAATTTCTAATTTTTTGTGAGTGGATTTAATAGGCGGAAATGAAGTGATGCATACCAAAAATTAGGTCAAGGTCAAAGGTCACTGACCCCAAAATTAGGATTTTTTTAGAAATAACGTTTTTTGTGTCAGTAGATACATTAGAGGGACACAATGTGTCACATACCAAAATGTAGGTCAAGGTCAAAGGTCAAAGTTCAAGGTCACTGTGACCCCAAAATCGTGAAATTGTTAAAAATCATGATTTTTTTGTGTCCATTGAGAAATTGAGGGGAGACGGTTTGTCATGTACCAAAATTTAGGCCACGGTCAAGGTCAAGGTCACTGTGACCTCAAAATCAGGAAATTATTAAAACTCATGATTTTTTTATGTGCATTGATAGATTGAGAGAAGACGATGTGTTGTGTACCAAAATTGAGGTCAAGGTCAAAGATCAAGGTCACTGTGACCCCAAAATCAAGAAATCATTATCATTAAAAGTCACATTTTCTTATGCCTGTTGAAGATGAGGTCGTGTAATGCGATGTTGCGTTCTGTCCATTCATCCATTAACATTTGTTACCCCCTCAGCCCATAGGGCTGTGGGGTCTTGTCGTTGCCATGTACGTCCGTCCGTCCGTCCGTCCGTCCATGTTCTTGTCCGCTGAATATCTGCAGATCTATGAAGTCGGGCCCGACCAAACTTTGGTGAGAGCTTCGTGAATGTTGACTGAATAAATGATTAGATTTTCAGGTGGCTATGATGATTTCATGATTTTTAATTATTTTTTTTTATTATTTATTGATGGCTCAGCTTTTGCACTGCTATCTATGCCCATCAACATGTTCTTGTCCACTGAATATCTGTAGATCTATCAAGTCGAGCCTGACGAAACTTTGGTGAGAGCTTCCTGAATGTTGACTGATGAAATGATTAGATTTTCAGATGGTTATAATTATTTCATGATTTTTTTTTTTTTTTTTATTATTATTTATTGATGGCTTAGCTTTTGCACTATTATCTACCTTGGTTGCATGTTTCATTGTGAATTTTGAAGGTTCCCTGATACAAGAAAGATTCTCATTGAATGAAGGACAACATTTTTCTTTAATTTTGCTATTAAATCTTTCTATTCTACATCATATGTTTTATCCTAAAACTTTTGCATGAACCATATTTGTGTCCACACATTTAACTGGTACAACATTTTTATCAATTTTTGTCACCAAACATGTTACTGTACCTTGGAAATTATTTAAAACGAGTGATTAGGAGAGCCCATTTTTAGCCGGACTCTGGGCAATTTTGAACCAGTTTGTATACCTGAAGTTTATGCCCCCCGCCAAAAAGAATGATACGGGTGGGCCTGTGTCAATCAGTGTGTTTACTTGTAATCACACTTGTGCAATGCATAAATTGCCACTGATAAAGCTACACTTTCTTGCATGCTGTAATCTCAGCACACCACTCGCATGAAACCTATGTCTCTTTTATATGGTGTCGGATTTTTTTCAGGTTCCGATCCCAAACTCCCAGTTCCTTCTCGTAATTCATTATTGAGGGTCCAATTTTTTAAAGTGAATTTCGGCGCAAATAGCCTGTGATCACTCACAAAACAGAGGTTTATTAACATGAAATTCAATACCCAGCTATGCAATCGGATCGATATTGAGGATCCCAGAGGCTTTTTCTAGTATTTCCTTCAGAAATCCTTTCAAATTGAACAACAACAACACTTTCGTTTTTTGTTTCATTTGAGTTTTGGGCGCCCATATGTTTTCCGAAACTAAGTTGGCTCTAGATGCAGCCCTGATCCTACTTGACTAAAAACAAAACAGGCTGAGGGGTCCACGCACCTTTTAGGTGCTTGCCTGCAATTCATGTTGTCCATGCGATAGCTCTAGTTTTAAGGTATGGATTGGTACCAAACTTTGAGTATACCTTACTCGCATGGCAAAGTGGAGCCATGCATATGACATCAATTTGTCAAAGGTCTAGGTTGCAGTCCCCCAAAACTGAATCAAGCTTAGCTGACTAAATGTGTTGGAATATTGTTGGAATATTCTAAGTTCTTTCCCCTGCATTTATATGGTATTGCCCTGTGAAGTTGTCTCCCATGTTTGAAACGCTTCATTTAGTTAAACTGTTGTGAAATAAAAACCATACATTTACTAATTTAACGGGGAGAGGAATCCTTTATGAACTTCACACCTGTTTATTAACTCAAGAACAAAGGTTTACTTCATCACTTTCTTCTTCTTTCATGAAAAATTCTCTCGTCTGAAAGGAATCCATTTGCAGGAAAACTATTATTTTCTTGTGTTTGACTATTGTCGATATCAGTGTGGGATATGTGAGCTCTCAGCTCTTGCTTCAAGGTCAACTAGTTACCAAGAGTTAACCTCATTTTAGTTGATCATTCAATATTATATGTGATATATGTTACATTCTCATAAGCAAAAAATTGTAGACCTTTCTCTGGATTGCTAGATCAATTGGAATCAAGGCTATTAAACAACCTTGAAATTTGAACCAATGTAATTTCAGATATACGGGCGTATATTGAAGCCCCTTGGGCTCTTGTTTATCGTTCCGGAGACAACGCAGAAAGTTTGGTAGGGGGTCATTTCGCCTGCCCCAGGCGGCTAATACATCATCGCGCGTCAATATTTGTATCTAATAACACCCATGCCGGTGCTGCTAGGGTCCGTGTTATCATATCATTGAAGATAGCTACATGAACCTCAACAATAAAAGTATGGGTGGCATTAAAACCACACGTTTCAGTTTGGGCTCCTGTGATTTTTTTTTATAATTATGCGGACAGTATATATCCATGTGGAGTCATTCGACTTCGTCAGCACGTTAGCATCTTTTTTCATCACGCTTGTTATGTTGCGTTTAATAATCACCCCACTTTCGCTTCGGCACCGGAATATCCTCAGATTAGTATGACTACATATCTAGATATTTGTCAGTTATTTGTTTTGTTTTGTTTTTCCATTTTAGTCTTGAGATTTAAAGGAAGTTAGTCCGTATTTCTACTGTTGTCATTTTTTTCTACTTATTTTAAGCTAAAGAAATTGCGAGATCACCGTGCTCGTTTGCACTGTGATGGTATCTCAATTTAGCATGGCAAATAGTGAAATCAGAAAAATAAGCACATGAACAGAAAGGCTTGCTGAAACAAGGAAATGGTTTAGTCATACAATTTGTTTATTGACCAACGCCTTACGCACATATGTTTAAAGACAAGCTAACTAGTCTAGAGGAAGAACCCGGATTTGTTAACTTGTGTTCAACCCGACAGAGTAATACCAACCACCTTGCTAAATCGATAATATATGTCCCTAGGGTCCAGACCACTGTTAAAATTTACATTGGCGGCAATGTTAAAAGCTGCTAACGTAACTGCATCTCCCCGATTGATTAATTAAGTCTAGACTCCCATATTTCGGCAAGAAGTACCTTTATTCATGTGCTACAACCGGACAGGCTTCTTGACGGGGGTCGCCCATCGAAATTTTGAGTTATGCGCGCTCGTACAAATTACGTCACAATTTTGTATTTTCTCTCTGCTTTCAGAAAGCGGTGCACAGGCACCCAAATAGTCCCTCTTAGCAACTCCTTATTAGGCCTTGAGTTAAAATCAAACTCACAGCGGAACCAAACACATTACAAGCGTCTAGTCCGTCATTCATAATTCAGCCGTCGTCCATTAGAGAATATCCGCGTCCATAATCCAAAGACCTATTCCATTTCCATATAACAGTATTAGCACCAAATTCAAAAAGACAAAAGTATACATAAACATAGGCTTGTTTCCTGCAAGAGAGAAGTGGTCAACAGTTTTCAATGATGCCGGCCCACCACTGGCCTTTAATTATTCCTCGCAACAGAGACTGGAAAAAATATTGAAAACAATTCACTTCTCTGGCAGAGGTTGCCTAAAGGGGGTTAACGGATCGGCACTATTTTTAATAGTGGTCTGGTACCTACTAGAGTAGGTAATTTTGCTCCATCTACGCATGGGTATTCCTTGTTGACTGGCTAGAAAATGTGAGAAATTTCAGTGAGATTCGCTGAGCGGTCGACGAATTATGGGGCTTCGAATTCATGTACCACAACCTAAATACGGCACTTTTTCACTTCCTCAGGCAAATTCATGGGTCAACAATGTTATCATGTGTGACTTGAGCAGCCATCACCAGAGTCCCAAATAGTAATTACTGAGATACTCCTGCCATTTGCCCACATTTCAACACCGGAAACGACTTCTTTAGCCTTTCTCATGAATTATGGTGATTTTTTTTACAATGGTACCCCCAAAATCGCTTATTTTGATCAATTTTTAAGATTAATGTTTGGTTTTATCATAAAAACAGAATCGTGAAACTGTGTAATTTGGAACTGTTTTACGGAAAAACTATTTCTGGTGAAATAAAATCACAGAAATTGCAGCTGAAGAACAGCACGTTTCAATTATACAACGAATTCTGACCCCACCCCCCAACCAATTACATCAATAAAGGTTGACCCCTGCCATTTTTGTTCGCCATTAGCCGAGAACGAACGTATCTATTCAAGCCAAACACTTTATTATCACGAAAAAAGTCACTTAAAGTAATCCCTAACCACTTCGGCTATTATCTCGTGTTCTCGAGCTCGGCTAAATATGACCAAATGTCCATTAACCCATGCAAAACATGGACAAATGGAGGTGTGTCTAGTTAAAACTATATAATATAGCCTCCGTCCAGCGGCTGGAGCACTGTTAGTGGAGTCCCTTGTCATCATTCAACATTACGTGGCTGATTGAATCAGTGATGGATAGAGTCGCTTCAACTGGGGCTACATAGGGGTTTAAAGAACACTACCCCTGTCGGCCAATGTACCAATATTCTGATAATTTTGGCCTTTTCAGAGGACATCTATAGGAATCCTCCGATTCCTCGATTAGTTACGGGTATTCTCCAGGCATAACTTTGAAGCATGCCCCAATAGCATATTATAGCGAGCGAAATATATAGCAGACAACTGTAAAATTTAGAAAACAACAGCGAATAATCTGTAACCAAATCACGCAAAAATAGCGTCAAATGTTCTAAAGATAAAGCCACACGTCGTCTCCACCCTCACATTGCCTGGCCTTTCCCACATTTTACTAAAACACTTCATAATTCAACCAAAAATACCTAACTTTGCGTGGTCTGCCTTATCCATTGTCCATTTTTCAACACCAAGTGATCCCAACATCAGCAGAAAACAGAACCCTTTTAGGGCCCAGACCACTATTAAAATTTACATTGGCGGCAATGTTAAAAGCTGCTAACGTAACTGCATCTCCCCGATTGATTAATTAAGTCTAGACTCCCATATTTCGGCAAGAAGTACCTTTATTCAAGTGCTAAAACCGGACAGGCTTCTTGACGGGGGTCGCCCATCGAAATTTTGAGTTATGCGCGCTCGTACAAATTACGTCACAATTTTGTATTTTCTCTCTGCTTTCAGAAAGCGGTGCACAGGCACCCAAATAGTCCCTCTTAGCAACTCCTTATTAGGCCTTGAGTTAAAATCAAACTCACAGCGGAACCAAACACATATCATACTCCAATCACCCACCACTGGCCTTTAATTATTCCTCGCAACAGAGACTGGAAAAAATACTGAAAACAATTCACTTCTCTGGCAGAGGTTGCCTAAAGGGGTTAACGGATCGGCACTATTTTTAATAGTGGTCTGGTACCTACTAGAGTAGGTAATTTTGCTCCATCTTGTCCAAACTACGCATGGGTATTCCTTGTTGACTGGCTAGAAAATGTGAGAAATTTCAGTGAGATTCGCTGAGCGGTCGACGAATTATGGGGCTTCGAATTCATGTACCACAACCTAAATACGGTACTTTTTCACTTCCTCAGCCAAATTCATGGGTCAACAATGTTATCATGTGTGACTTGAGCAGCCATCACCAGAGTCCCAAATAGTAATTACTGAGATACTCCTCCCATTTGCCCACATTTCAACACCGGAAACGACCTCTTTAGCCTTTCTCATGAATTATGGTGATTTTTTTTACAATGGTACCCCCAAAATCGCTTATTTTGATCAATTTTTAAGATTAATGTTTGGTTTTATCATAAAAACAGAATCGTGAAACTGTGAAATTTGGAACTGTTTTACGGAAAAACTATTTCTGGTGAAATAAAATCACAGAAGTTGCAGCTGAAGAACAGCACGTTTCAATTATACAACGAATTCTGACCCCACCCCCCAACCAATTACACCAATAAAGGTTGACCCCTGCCATTTTTGTTCGCCATTAGCCGAGAACGAACGTATCTATTCAAGCCAAACACTTTATTATCACGAAAAAAGTCACTTAAAGTAATCCCTAACCACTTCGGCTATTATCTCGTGTTCTCGAGCTCGGCTAAATATGACCAAATGTCCATTAACCCATGCAAAACATGGAAAAATGGAGGTGTGTCTAGTTAAAACTATATAATATAGCCTCCGTCCAGCGGCTGGAGCACTGTTAGTGGAGTCCCTTGTCATCATTCAACATTACGTGGCTGATTGAATCAGTGATGGATAGAGTCGCTTCAACTGGGGCTACATAGGGGTTTAAAGAACACTACCCCTGTCGGCCAATGTACCAATATTCTGATAATTTTGGCCTTTTCAGAGGACATCTATAGGAATCCTCCGATTCCTCGATTAGTTACGGGTATTCTCCAGGCATAACTTTGAAGCATGCCCCAATAGCATATTATAGCGAGCGAAATATATAGCAGACAACTGTAAAATTTAGAAAACAACAGCGAATAATCTGTAACCAAATCACGCAAAAATAGCGTCAAATGTTCTAAAGATAAAGCCACACGTCGTCTCCGCCCTCACATTGCCTGGCCTTTCCCACATTTTACTAAAACACTTCATAATTCAACCAAAAATACCTAACTTTGCGTGGTCTGCCTTATCCATTGTCCATTTTTCAACACCAAGTGATCCCAACATCAGCAGAAAACAGAACCCTTTTAGGGTCCAGACCACTATTAAAATTTACATTGGCGGCAATGTTAAAAGCTGCTAACGTAACTGCATCTCCCCGATTGATTAATTAAGTCTAGACTCCCATATTTCGGCAAGAAGTACCTTTATTCAAGTGCTACAACCGGACAGGCTTCTTGACGGGGGTCGCCCATCGAAATTTTGAGTTATGCGCGCTCGTACAAATTACGTCACAATTTTGTATTTTCCCACAGGCACCCAAATAGTTCCTCTCAGCAACTCCTTATTAGGCCTTGAGTTAAAATCAAACTCACAGCGGAACCAAACACATATCATACTCCAATCACCCACCACTGGCCTTTAATTATTCCTCGCAACAGAGACTGGAAAAAATATTGAAAACAATTCACTTCTCTGGCAGAGGTTGCCTAAAGGGGGTTAACGGATCGGCACTATTTTTAATAGTGGTCTGGTACCCCTACTCCCAGGGTGGTCACATTCTCAGAGCGCGCACGGATCTCACAGGGGTCATTAAGTGTACAATGTAGGTCATTTTACGAAAAACAATGAGAATAGGCACTATAGGCCTACACAGGAAAATGGCTGTTTAAGCGAACTTTTTTTAAGAAAAACCGAACGTTCTGTTATCCTGTATAATATACAAAAATATTTGGGCGTACTAGATTTCCCTTATTTATATTTTATGAGAGGAATTTCTCGATTTAACCCTACCATGCCTGGACTATGGGGGAGGGAGTGGGGGGGGGGGGGCGGAGGAATTATGTCATTACCAAACTTTCCTCAGCATCTCCAAAAAGACAACAAATTAATAGCTGCTACTCTGCAGTAGCAGTACGAAACGTTCTGCTGGTGGACGTTTCGTCCCCGAGGCCCGCCCCCTGTACAGACCTTTTGGTCTTTGATATATGTTGGCATTTGTGGGAAGTTGATGCTGGGTCGACATCGGGCCTTACAGACTAGTCTTTTGTGTTAATTGCCATCATTTACATCTCACGACGATACAGCTCACCAATCGCCAATGTACGAGTTGTCACAGCGAAACAGCTCACCAATTACCAGTATACGAGTTGTCAGAGCATTTCCATCATAGCTCTCTAGATTTGTATTTAATACCGCTTATGCCGGTGCTAGGGGCCGTGTGGTCATATCATCCATGTTGCCACATGAACAGGTGCAATAAAAGCGTACCTGAGATACAATACATATCACGAATCGTTAGATTCTTGGTATGTGCTTTAGAATAGGTTTACCAGAAGCCCATTCTGTGAAGTCATATGACGCAGTCAGTATGTCGGCACCTCTTCCCACTTCCCTTATATGTGTTGTAATCTATCACATTATAAAATATTACATTTGAGCCGTTTTGAGCCTATTAGCGTATCTCTCCGAGCAGAAGATCATGGGCGAATTCAAAATGACGGCCATGAGTGTGTGATTGAAAATTGCGTTTTCGTCGTTTTTATCCATTTGTTGTTGTTGTTGTTGTTTTTTTCTTTTTCACTTTATTTCGCATCAGATAATTATTGACTAATCTATTATTCGGGGAAAAGAGCAAAAAAATAGCACATGCTGCGGCTTTCAATAACTGAAATCATAACGCAATTAAGCTAGAAATCCCACATGTTGTGTACACATTTATTCTCTTGTTACATTAAACACAATTATCTTTACGGCATTTTAACCTCCCTTCTGCTCAACAGAATGAACTAAACATGTTGAACATGCCATTGGCGATCATGGATTGCTGTTCAGGGGCACTAGACAGATGGCAATGGCAGATGTGCATGGACTTTAACTTCACGTATTAGTTCCACATTGACAGTTTATGCAACTGCTCAATACATGTTCCATTTCACTTGATCTCAGCTTATAGCTGTACTGTCTCATCAATCCCGACTTGACATTATTGGGGCAATTCGTTACCTTCAAGTTGACTTACAAGTACCGATATTGGTGTATTATCTCGTATCGCCAATATGGATTAGTAGGTCTATGGCAACCGATATGATTCGCGATTTACAATAAAAATGCATAAATGTTTCTGATTAATCATTGATTCATGAAAAATGCAAATTATATCTTAAGTGAAATATGCACTTGATGACCCCTAGAAAATTAATACGCGTTCATAAGGATGACCACCATCCAGAAATGTTTCATATCAGTATCCTCTACAAAAATAAAGTGATGGTTGCTCTTACTCTATCGGGTTAATCGAAACTTTAAAATACGCCTTCCACAGCAATATAATTGTTGAGTTCAGTGAAATCTATAGCTGTTAAAATCCATTTCACCCTCCCCCGTTCGGAAAGATACGGTTAACCTTACCTGGCCTGGGCGAGTTGTGGCCTAATCATGCCTGGGGATGACCAAATCTGCCCTCTCTTCCCAAAATATTGTTCCTATTTCTTGGTGGCTAACAGTCAAGCTCTGTAGGAAAATGAAAACAATCCAAGCTGGCCACTCGGCACAGTGACGTCATATACAAAAAGTCCATTTTGGGGTTGATTTTTTTTGTCAGCTTTTCCGTTTATTTTTATTTTTCCTGTTTCCCCAAATAATAGATTAGACAATAATTATCTGATGTGAAATAAAGTAATTTGAGGTACTTTTAAACGTGAAAAAGCAAACACAAATGGAGAAAAACGATGAAAACGCAACTTTTCAGTCACACCCTCATGGCTGTCATTTTGAATTTCCCCCATGGTCCTCTGCTCGCAGGGATATGCTGGTAGGCTCAAAATGACCCCAATGTAATATGTCATCACGGTAGTGAGTGTCAGCTATTAATGCGTTGTTGTTTCGGAGATAGCGTGAAAAGTTTGGTAGTGGGCATAATACCCCCCCCCCTCCCCCCTTCCTGGCCGAGCAGGCTTAAATCGACGAATTTCTTTCACAAGATCTGAATAAGGAGAAACTATTACGCCCAAATATCTTTGTATAATATACAGGATCGCTTAAGCAGCTTCCACGCTACCTCCGAAACAACAACGGATTAATAGCTGGCACTCACTACCGTGAGGACATATTACATGATGTCATTTTCCTGCGAGCAGAGGACCATGGGGTACTTCAAAATGGCAGCCTTGAGTGTGTCACTGAACAGTTGCGTTTTCGTCGTTTTTTCCATTTGTGTGTATAGTGCCTCTTCCCATTTTTGCTTTTTTTTGTAATGCGACATTTATTGTGCATTTATTGACCCCTGTGAGACCCTTGCCCTGAGAATGTGACCGCCACCCTGGGAGTACTTGGGGACATACATGTAGTCGATTTAACATGGCGGTTGCTATTACAAATCTGCCTCTGGACTAAACGCTGTTATAGCATTAATGTGTTATTTCATCGACTTTGTTCTGCTCCCGTGTTGCGTATTTCACCATGAATGGCTATATAACTCAAAAATCTTCCCTTTTTTAGAGAAGCCATTATTATTTGAACATGTTGATGACGGTCAAGAATACAACAAAATCAGGAGTCGTTACTATGCCATATATATTACAAATCAAAATATATTACACATCAAAATTTAATCACTTTCATCAATACTTTCAATCCAAATAATGCCAATTTTTTCCTTGTTATTAAGGATAATCTTAACCTACTTGAATCAACCGAAGGACTCCGGAAAGCTTTTAATGGGGTTCAAATTATAAACGGAAAACGACAGGCACCCAATCTTAAAAAACTTCTGACTTCTGCCAAATTCACACCAAATAATCAAACGTTCTCAGTATCTAAATGTGGAAAACCGACATGCAAGTGCTGTACAAACATTATTGTTGGGTCTACTTTTCTGTTTCGCCATACGAATACAAATTTCAAGGTTAATAGCAGTATGAGCTGCAATTCACAAAATTCACTGTATGTTATTGCATGCAATGGATGTGACAAAACATACATTGGCGAAACGGGGGATGTGCTCAGAAATAGAGTAAAAGTCCATCGACAACAGATCAACACACCTTCATTAAGGCATCTTAAGGTTAGCAAACATATTGCAGAATGTGCTAGTGAATTTGAAACGAAATTTAGTATTTTTCCGTTTTATAAAATGAAATCCGATGATACAGTCAGGCGACAGACAAAGGAACAGTACTTCATTCGGAAGTTCAAATGTGAATTAAACTGCTAATAATACCTTTATTGATATATGAACTGTAGAATTGAAACAATTAATTATTTCTTTTATGCATGCATCGACTGAAAAAGGAGATGTCAGACAGTCTGTAAAAATTAATCATGTATTTATCAAGTCTGGACTTGTCAGGCAATACTGCCTCAACGGACATGTCTTCTAATGTTCTGTTTTGTTCTATATATCATTGTCGGATTATATCAAACTGTTTTACCTTTTGTCTACTGCATTATATTGTAAATATGTATGTCTCCAAAGTCCAATTAGTATATAAAATGCGTTTTAACATGTGCAACTACATGGCAACTATATGTATATATAGCCTTACATATGAATAAATTTATTATTGCTATTGAAAAGTCCATAAAATGGACGAAACCGGTTTAGCAGAGCAATATTCAGTTTAGCTCTAACTCTACATTTTGTGTAGTTTTATTTCTTATATATATATATAGAGAGAGAGAGAGAGAGAGAGAGAGAGAGAGAGAATTAAGATTTAATGTCGCGTTCGACAATATTTCAGCTATATAGCGACGATCAAACAAACTTCTAAGTACTCAAGTCACTAACTTAGTAATCCAACGCATTAAAACATACACACATTAAAACTTATGTAACAGCCCGAATTCTCTCAAATAACCCAAGATGCAATCCTCCCTCACCCGACTAAAAAGATCTTCCAAAGTAGTCGCCCGATAAAAAGCATCTCTTACAATCTTAAAATCTATGCATTCGATAAGAATATGTTTCATCGTGGCATGGAACACACCTTGGGGCTGGCTCTTTTTCTAGTAAATGTTCGCGAGTTAATCGTGTATGGCCGATTCTACATCGCCTGATCATGGTTTGATCGAAACGTTTCCGGCTGTTCAGATGAGTATAGCCTACAGGGTTTTTTTTCAACTCATCAAGTTTGTATTATTCACAGCATCCCATAAAGATTGAAACAGCCGTCTCACATAAGTACAGATAGAGGACCTGAAATCGCTGTATGGGATTCCAACATGATCAATCTCATCATATAAATAGCCTGATGCGATCTATATTTCTCTCTCATTTTTATATATAACACGAATGGAAGTTTCCCCACCCCATCTTTCACCAACCTCTTTACGCCGCACGACATCATGTGGGTGTCGGCAACGAATGTTATCAGGATAGTGCAATTTTGAACATCTAGATACATTGTGAGATATTTCTGTGTATTTCAAATTCAAGATTTAATCATTTTACTGGCCAGAATATATGGGAAGCGCTAAGATCCCACATGTATATGGAATCATGATGACGTTGGGAGTGAAGTAATGTAGCCTGGACGCTGGAAGGAAAACACATTGGGAAATATAACTTGTGGCTGACTTGATGAAAATCACGAATAACATATTTTGCACCGATAACTCCAATATTTCTTCTACCATCAGTTGTACACATGCCGTCAAAGACGTTTTACCCTCGACGTTTAGCTCCTCCCCTCCCCCCCCCAATCATTCTGATTCCCGTTTAACAATTATTGAGACGGATAACATTTGTTGAGCATTGCTACCTACAGCCTGTTCAGGAATAATTTCGCCTGTCTATTACCATGATCACGATGAATCCTTTATTCACAGGGTCAAGTTACAGATATCGGTACTTTCGAAGATCTTAACAACAAAGGTGTGGAACTATCACAGTATTTGTCAGGACACATGAGGGAGAACGAGCCTTCCATTGGCGACAGCGCCACCGTCAAATTATGGGTGCGTCTGAGAATAAGAAAATATAATTTGAAATATTTTTATGTAGGTTTGCTACATTTGCTATGTCTTTACTGGAATTTATTACACGATGTTTTACTATACCGATTTGTAGAGTAGAAACTTGGAGTTTCCCTGGACGTTCATTTCCATGCTCATGGTTTTGTCATTTTTCTTATTTTTTCAAAACAAGGTGAATTTCATAGCAAAAGTTCCCAGCCATCTCAAAATTATATAAAAATCAACAAAAGACAAAACGGAACCATTTGTGCGTTTTACTGGTGGTTTAATAGTGTGATCAAAAAAGTTGACATTTTAGATTCAACGGTTTGGGGAGGGGGGGAGGTGTAAAGTGCTCCCAAGGTTGAAACTTATGCCTCTGGAATGCCATAATTCACTCTTGTGAACTTGGTTAATAAATAAACCTCCAATAATATTCCCTACCCTCACCCCTTCCCCTTCCTGGAAATAGGACTGGAAAGTATCAGTTTATCTATTACACCGCTATTTTCATATCTTCATATCCGACAAGAACTATATGTGTTTAGTATTATATAGCAAAATGGAGAAAATTTGACCTGTGGAAGTTTGATTTATTGAGGAATAATCAAGAAAAGATTCAAACCTCCCTATGTATTTAATGTTATGGCTTTTATGTGGGATACATGCATTTGGCTGCCATATTTGTTTAACGAGTATGGTGACCCCCATTTTTTACATGGATCGTCTTCCCTTAACCTGATGATAAATTACTGAAATTTAGAAAAACATTCAACCATAGGAAATAAACGTCCTCTACTGCCTTAACTCATTGTGGTGGACTACTTCACTTACACAATGCCTCCCTCATAAGTTCTTAGTGGCGTCATCTTACCAGAATCTATTCGTCCACTGATTGTTCTTGAATAATATATTCTGTTTAATATAACAGAGAATCGTAATATTGTGCAGCATAAATTATTTTTATGTCCATGTAAACCAGAAAATACAAAAAAAAAAAAACATGGACAAGGAACATCGAGATCGCATGCTCTTCATGGCTGCTTTTTCAAATTTTCCATAATTCTTTGCGTCTGGTAGTACGCAAATGGATTAATCAATCCGATTGTTTTCTTTATTTTTCATTAATATATATTTGGTAAAAAAAATATAATGGAATATAATATGCAGACAAACACGGACACAGATGAAACAGAGGAAGACGATGATAAAGTTATAGGAAGGGGCTTTTGGACTGTTTCCAAGGAATATTTCAAAGCTGGAAGAGGATGGCTGCTTCTTTCGTTGTACCTAGCGTTAGTTATTGGCAGTCAGGTAAGTATACGTATTTATTCTTCTATCACATAGACAGGAACGGGGAGCTTTGGGTCGTTTTTATCCCATCGGCATATATGCCGTATGGGATCATGTCGTCACTCTGCCCGGCTGGCTGGCTGGCTGGCTGGATGAACGACGTGACCTCTCTAAAAGGTGAACCTTTCCAGCTAGAGTCTTCAAATTTGGCATACTGCATTGTTGGGTGGTAAAGCACAAGCCTATTGAAATTGGGCACATTTAGTTGATTTTTGAGGTTTCCATGGCAACATAACGAAAAATATCCACATGGTGACGTGACCGCTCTCAAAGGTGAACCGTTGCAGCTAGAGACTTCAAATTTGGTATACTGCATTGTTGGGTGGTAAAGCACAAGCCTATTGAAATTGGGCAACTTTTAGTTGATTTTTGAGGTTTCCATGGCAACATAACGAAAAATATCCATATAACGACGTGACCGCTCTAAAAGGTGAACCGTTGCAACTGGAGACTTCAAATTTGGTATACAGCATTGTTGGGTGTTAAAGCACAAGGCTATTGAAATTGGGTAAATTTGTGTGTTTTTGCTGTTTCCATGGCAACATAATGGAAAATATCCACAGAATGAGGTTAATGCTTTAGAAACAGAACCATTGCAGCTAGACATTTCAAATTTGGTAGCATTATTGTGTGCTTGGTGTTTTTGCAGTTTCCATGGCAACAAATGGAAAATATCCACAGGATGATGTTAATGCTTTAGAAACCAAACCATTGCAGCTACACACTTCAAATTTGGTAGCATACTGTGTGGTAGTTCCAACAACCCGGAGTACCTCTCTACCTCACTATCACATTCATGCACCCAATACCAAGGTTTGCAACAATTCCATCATCTCCCTAGTATAATCCGTGGCGTGTCCGACTCCTCCTACTCCTCCTCCTCCTCCTCCGCTTTACTCACTGCACGGCGTGGCGTGGGATAGGGTGGGGCGAGAGACCTGGGGTTTTCGCTACCTGAGATTCCATGGGCCAGGCTTGCACCCTACAGTAGAATGGATCGACTGAGCATGCGCGATGAGTAGTATAGAAAGGGCACGCGATCTCCCTATCCCTATAAACTAACACATGGGGGTGAATGAGCCATGGGGGTGAATGAGCACTCGTATGATATACCTGGCGGGGGAATCCCCGCAGTACCGAGTGCTGAATTTCGTGTCGCCTTAAATGAAGGACAACATTTCCTTCAATTTTGCTATGAAATCATTCTATTCCACATCATATGATTTACCCTAAAGCTTTTGCATGAACCATATTTTATTTCAGAAGTATAATATGAAATAACTGGGGGAAATCCCCGCAGTACGGAACCCCTGGTTTTTGAATTTCGTGTCATCTTAAATGAAGGACAAGATTTCCTTCAATTTTGCTATCAAATAATTGTATCTCACATCATATGATTTACCCTAAAGCTTCTGCAGGAACCATTTGTGTCCATACCTGTAACTTACTATATTAATTACAGCTGAGTTCCTAAAGTTTGGGTGCACACTGTGCATATGATCAATTTCCTGAATTGAATTGAATTCCAGACTGACAGATGATGGCATGCAGTTGTCAGTGTGGTTGTTTCATGCACAGGGAGCTTTCTATTGCTTTCATGTCAGCACACCTACCACTACCCTCAAGGAGAGCATGTCCCCATCCCCAGATCGCCGAGCCGCACCGTCCATCTCCCAAACTAGCCCTCGCCCGACCCTCATATATTGTCTTCGAGCATATATATCTCCAATATATCTTGGCAGAAGTTGAAATTTGTGTGTTGTCTGCAATATTGGGATAATTGCAACCCCAAAATGTTTCAATTTATCAGGCACAGACCCATGTGTTTGTATTTGGTAAATATGTCCCTTATCTTATATAGTACACCTGGGCCTATCGTACTATGCGTTTAACATTTTGCATTAACCAACAATACATGTGAACATTTCCTTACACATAATTGAGAGCCACTTTAATGCTTGTCTTATCAGAGCGGGTGGTTGGTGGGTGCCCGCCCCTTTTATATCTAGCTGTCTCTTTCCAACTTTCCATACAAATAAACATGACTGTTTTCCCCCAACTACTTCTGTTTGCCCTTATTGAATGCCTTTCATCTGTGTATACCGGAGATTTATATTGCTCATGTGAAACGGACGGCAAGATCACACTAGGCCGATGGGATCAAGTGTGGCCGTGGCCTCTAGTTCAGTTTTGTTTTTGGAAAGTTGTTCTTCTTATGCAAACTTTCACAGTTCTGTACCTTTTAATTTCTATACCACTCGGTGTCGTTCAGTTTCAAGTTGGTAACCTGTAGGTAAGCTTAAAATACTGAATGGAAACTTTAAGCTTGCTATCGTAAGAACGGGATTGAAGAGTACTGTGCAGTTACCAATCAGTTAGCATGTGACAGAAACTGACAGGTTCTTTCCAGTTAAGTACTATAGTAACCACCGCGAACTAAACCTTGCAGTGCCTTGCAATTCGTACTTGAAGGTTACAGTTATGATTTAGAGGTTACGGGTCATAGTGCTATTTTGGAGAAAACGTTTACAGAACGTGAAGGTTTTATCATCAAGCCAGTACTACCTTACAGCTCACCAATCTCCAATGTACGAGTTGTCACAGCGAAACAGCTCACCAATTACCAGTATACGAGTTGTCAGAGCTTTTCCATCATAGCTCTCTAGTTTTGTATCTAATACCGCTTATGCCGGTGCTAGGGGCCGTGTGGTCATATCATCCAAGTTGCCACATGAACGGGTACAATAAAAGCGTACCTGAGATACAACACATATCACGAATCGTTAGATTCTTGGTATGTGCTTTAGAATAGGTTTACCAGAAGACTATTCTGTGAAGTCATGTGACGCAGTCAGTATGTCGGCACCTCTTCCCACTTCCCTTATATGTGTTGTAATTTACATCGGTTCGTCTTCGTTTGTATTTCTTCACAAGTGTCAGGATGAACGTTTAATTAGGTATTTTGATGCAGAATACGTTTTCACTTGTATTAATTTGTTCTAGGTACTTCAAGTATTAACGGACGTCTACTTAGCTCAGTGGTAAGTGTAAATCATAGATTTAGATCATTTTCGTGCGTTTCTATATCGAAATATGCCATAACTTGAACGGCGAATATCGTGAACGTAACCAGGGCTGCATCTTTCAAATTTAACAATAATTCTTTGCCCCTGGAATTATGTAAATATGCTATTCCATTCGCTTCCCTCGCTTAATAGTGTTATAAGATTACACTATATTGTATATTCTGCACTCAAATATAACTAATAATGTCGGGAAATTATTCCGATATGCGCCCATGCAGAATACTAAGATACACTGAAATTTTTTTTTGAGGCCAACATCCGACCTAACGTGGAACTAGAGAGTGTGAATGGTGGGGGCGGCGGCGGCGGTGGTGGTTGCAACAGGATGATATATTTGAGATTTGGCCGCTAATCCATGTTTGTCAATGCATACCTTATGCTCCTATTTGCTCTCTTCCAGGACTCAGTCAATAGGGCAACAACTAAACAACAGCTCCAACGATGATATAACGGCTCTAAAGAATATTAATACATCCTTGATATGTAGGGATAATACAACAGACACGTTGGCAGTCGGTATGGATATATCCAACCTTTCCCTATGTGGAGCCAATGAAGTATTGCATCCGACTGTAGGTGTCTCGCAGTTTTTCTTCTTAATTTTCATTGGGGGTAGCTTGATAGCAGCTATACTAGGAGGACAGACCTTAACGTCATTCTTTCTCTCGGCGAGTCAGCGGCTGCACGACAAAATGTTTCCTGCTGTCCTGGCAGGAAAGATGAGATTTTTCGACTCCAATCCTCTGGGTAAGTGTTTATTCTATCATTATAATCCCGTTCACCACAGTTTTAGACATCTGCAATAATACCTGCTATACGTACTCATTTGCTATTTTAGCAGTAGGAGACTCTCTGTCATGCCCACAAACGATCAAGAATAGATCTACAACTCATCCATCCATCCTAAATATTCTAAACTTATGTGAGTTGAACAACAGTTTAATATTGTAATTTGCTGGCTACATAGTCGTGTTGGCGTCGCAGAAAATGATGCTGATGCGAAGGCCAAAGCAGTACGAGATGACAAGGTTAACCATCATGGGATCCCGTATAGCGATTTCAGAACTTTGGTCTGTGTCTATATGAGAAAGCTATTTAATCTTTATGGGATGCTGAGGTTTGCTAAAAGCTTCATAAGTTTAAGTAAACTATAGGTTATACTCCTCTTTTCAGTCAGAACCATTTTGATCACGCTATAATCAGGCGGTATCGAATCGGTCATTTACGACTGAATTATGAACATTTATTCTAAAATGAACAAGTGCCGATGTGTATTCTATGTCATGAGAAACTCACAGTCAAACATATTTTGATCGACCGAATAGATTTTAATATTGTAAGATTCTTTTTATCGAGCAGCTACTTTAGAACATTTTTTGTCGTGTAAAAGAAGAACTGATTTTAGGTTATTTGATAAAATCGGTTTGTTACATAAATTTTAATGTATATACAGGTTTTAACGTGTTGTTTTGATCACTTTTATAATTGTCTAGATCACTTTTAGATTGTCACTTGTTTTGTTGACATACTCAGATAAGAATTTTTGTTTGATCAGCACTATGCAGGTGAAATATTGCTGAACACGACGTTAAACCATAATTCTCTCTCTCTCTCTCTCTCTCTCTCTCTCTCTAGAAGTAAGCCAATAGTCTTTCTTGGAGTTAGGGAAATACGCCGAAGGGCTCTGGTACTTCAATGCAGTAGGTCTCAAAGGAGCACCTTTTATTTTGTTCTTTCAGTTAAAGTGGTGGAATTTGATAGACGGTCAGATACATATATATGGTTGATTGAAATAAGCAGGTATATTTAAACACCATTCTGTCGAATTATAGGAAGCATACTGAACAGATTCTCTAGAGATATTGGATTCATCGATGGCGCACTCCCACTGAGAATCTGGATTTGTTTCTTCGTGAGTTATAGGCTTCTCATTTCTCATCATGATATAAACTGAATAATCGTCTGGGTCGCAGAAGTTAAAGTGGGGAGAATGGCATCATGTTTGGATTTTCCTCGATTGGCAAAGAGGAAAATATTGAATTGTACTTATGTGAAGGGTACTGGTAGTTTACACAATTAGAGAGAAAATAAGAATATCAGTACTTGTTTTAACTCCATTATTGATCTTGGCAATACATTTCCTTGATCACTAACGGAATAAACTATTGGATAGCCTTCAGGAATTGTTACAACCATAAGGCAATAAAGTTGATATTTTGTTTGTGATCCTTTACCTGCAAAATCATAATTTTTATTGACGTATGCATATTGAAATATCAGCCCGGAAAAGATTACGATGGTCAACTGCATAAAACTGAATATATGATTTATCAAAATGTGAACCTGGGCGTATTTTATTATTTGCTGAACATTTATATGGATGATTTTTTCTCGTAGAACACTTCAATCCAAAATCATATTTTCGCACAATATATTAGAAGTTTGGTGATTTGAAAGAACCAAGTTTGATTTTGGTTTGATGTGTCATATTTTCGTTACAAGAGAATATTCTCCCTAGATATTCATCAAAAAAAGTTGAGGGAGTACATTTTGATTAATCCTCAATTCAATTTTATGCAAGTGGCCATATATTTTTTTCAGACTGATATTTCAATGTGTATACTCTAAGAAATATATGATTTTGCAAGTTTTGGATTGGAAAAACACAGTTTTATTACCGTCACACACAAAAGCGCTTTTTGCAATGTAAACGTCACATTATCGATAATATGCTCGAGATGTAGCTGTCACTGTCATGGGATACTGGAATAATGATATTATAACGGGATTCCATAGATATTGTTAGAAATATGTCGCGTTATTATATTTATAGAGATGCCTGAGTGGTGTTTTGGAAATAATTCCCCGGGAACATTTTGATTTTTGAGAAATTGCTCTATAAACAGGCAAGTGTTCCATTTGTGGTGATGTTAGCAGTGGTGTGTTATATAAATCCTTGGATGTTGCTGGCAATGTTCCCGTTCATCGCCTTCTTGATCCTGTTCAGATGGTTTGCAGTGCAGACGATCAAAGAAAGTAAACGATTAGAAGCAGCAGGTAGGTTTACACTTGTGCTACATGATGTTCTTGTTTCGGTGGGTCGGCTGTAAAGCTGAATTATGTCATTTACTTGTTCCTTTTGAATATATATCTGAATATATAAATATGTTGATGCTTTCAATTCGATTTGAAATTGTAAGTATGCTAGAATACTTACAATCCCGTATTCTGGCTGTTCAAATTTAAAAAAGGTACAAGTTCAACTGGTCTTTTTTGGACAAGTATGTATCGTACGCGATTTTGTTCAGTTACATTAACGAAGCTAACAACGTGCTTTATATTGAGGTCTGTCCAAATAGAGTATTTCAGGCATTCTTTTTACTTCCATTTTGTTTTTTTATAAAACGACGTGTTGCATTTTGACTGATTTTGACTCATTTTCAATGAGACTGCTTGTCTGCGAAACACCCAATAAAACTCAACTCGTTTCTCGTCGGAGCGGTTACTAGAACCTGGAGGCGGGACATGCCCAGTTTAACTGTGTTGGCTGGGTATGAACGTTCATTGTTTACTTACATTTCCGATAATCCTTGGAATCCACAACCAGGAAGCATTGAAGATTATTTAACTCATATATGAGAAATACATTTGTCTTTTCAGATCGGACTCCTATATTTTCGCTGCTTTCGGACACGCTAGCCGGCCTCCAAACAATACGGGCTCTGTCTGTAGCCCCAAGATTCATCCAAGAATTCGATGCACGCCAAAATCGTCACAGCGCAAGCTGGTTTCTCTATGTGTCAAGCGACCGATGTTATGGATTCTACTGTAGTTTAACTGTTGCTATTTATATGATCGCCATCGTCGTTATATCCATTCATATTGGAAAAGGTACGTATGTATATGTTATCTTCCTTTGTGCTGTCTGGTAGCAAATTTATCGGCTGAGCCAAGAAAAAGATCCTATGAGCTAGTCAGGTGGCCTATGGCAATATTTCTTCAATATTGCACAAATTGCACAAACAATGAAAGTGGTTCGAAAATTCGTTCACAAAATGGCTCATTTTTATAATATAATATGACGTCACTAGGACATCATCCTAGAGGCCAGCTTCGATTTTGTTACATTTTCAGGAAGCGCTAAAAGTATTGCAAGTTTCAGCTTCCTAGCCTCAAGAATAATGAAAATAATGAAATGAAATAACTATTCTTTCAACGACAATATTCCCCTTTTATGCCCTTTTGGGGGAGAGACGTTTTCACACGGTCTACAGCAAGGGACAGACCTTCTGATACTGTTCTGGATGCTTCAAGTGAATAATGTACTTTGGACCAGCCGATCACGATTGTTTTGCTACGCTACCTGAATAAGTGGGATATTATATGCGATAATTTGATCACCAATCAAACAATGTATACGTGCGAGATAGAAAGACAACAGTGTCCTGATCTGAAGTTCAAAGTCAATGAAAATTTATCCCATATTCATTTTAATCGCACGGCTTGCAGCATTCATCAAATGTCGTCTTTTCAAAATGTTTGTGTGTGGGTCCCCATAAAGTACTACTAAATTGTTCCATCCACCGATATTAACCCTATCTGGCCTGCGGGGGCAAAATACCTCCCCCCCCACTAAACTTTCTGCGCTATCTACGGAACGACAAAAAATGGATAGCTGAAACTCCGTGACTTTATATTTTATCATATTGGGGTCATTTTGAGCCTATTTGCATAACCCCTGATCAGAGGATCATTGCTAAATTCAAGATGGCGGCCACGTGGGGTACCAAAAAAGGGATGTTTTTTGTCATATTTCTTCATAATGTCTGCTTTTCCGCGATGAAAAGTGGGCAAAAACTATCACATTAATATTTACCAATTTATCATGCAGTGTTTGCGGAGAAATTGCATAAATAAAAAATTCGGAGAATCTGACCGAAAAATTGACCAAAAATGCCGTTTTTGAAAATGACGTCACTGTGGCGTCATCATAGCGGCCATCTTAGTTTTTTGATATATAAATTTTACAGCCCAAGGGTAAAAGAGGGGATCAGTCAAGGGATGCTCATTTGCTAGTGGTTACATGTCTCACCAACCAGGGCAACTGCAGAATGTCTGTCTTATCTATCGATAAGATAGCTTACAAATATATTTCTCCAAATGCGATTTATTCTCATTCATCAAATTTATAAGTTTCCTTCTATTTCGATAATATAATGTACATTTACGTTCACGAGACAACTGAGTGAAACGATGCTACACCAGGTTTTAGTTTGAACGAGTTATATACGAAAATTCATTGGTTATCCTCTAACAATTTGTGTATTACAACACATATAAGGGAAGTGGGAAGAGGTGCCGACATACTGACTGCGTCACATGACTTCACAGAATAGTCTTCTGGTTAACCTATTCTAAAGCACATACCAAGAATCTAACCTCGGATTCCAGTCCACCTCATCAAATGCGTCATGACGCATTTGCACTCAGCTCAACCGTCAAACGTCAGAATTTACAATTTTGCCTTGTTTTCGCATTTGCAGAAATATCCGGTCTATTGGTGGGTCTTGTGCTCATCTATATCATAACACTTGTCGAGATGTTTGAAGCATTGATGATGTCGCTTTGCCAAGTGGAAACCTTGGTAAAATATATATTCTACAACTTTAACAACCATGAATCACATAACGAGGTCGTTGCGTGATTTTAATTGTTTGGATATACTGAACATCATGATGTCCATCCACATTTTCCAAAGGCAATTAAAGTCGCCGTAGTCTTGAATTTTGTATGGGGACAATTATTATTAGTTAGGTTCTTCAATTCGGTATCGCAAACAAGATGAATATGGGAAATGAGAAGATGACGTCGAATGACGCGATCAAGTGTCCATGACATCACATTAGAAGACGTCACAGTGCGATGAAAGTTCTAAGATGATGTATGACGTCGCAAAGAGTCAAGCCAGGATTGATGATGCGTGTTTTTCGACGTCATCGAGTGCAGGTCATATTTGATTGATTGATTGATTGATTTGTTTCCAGAGAATATCAGAAGGGTAACTTCAATGCCCGTGATATTAAAAATTGAGGTCACAGAAAAAGGTTCAATATAGTTGATCTCAACTACTAAATTCTTTTTATCAAAATATGATATATTTTTTAAATATATTTTCGATGGCGTCACTACCTCTTTCAACACATTATCAATTCCTTGATCACATGACCTGATGGTGATTCCTAGATAAAACATAACAGAACTTGCGTATTTATTAAATTCTATTCCTGAGGTGAGTCAAAAGGACAGCTTATCCCGAGGATACAGTGTTGGTTCATATTATTCCGATGTCCGATGACTCGCTCAGGGATATTAAATATTAACTGTCCATA
>JAVTVY010048838.1:0-23271 GCA_036873755.1 Hanleya hanleyi
TTGTAGTAACTACATTGTCCTACAATGTACTCTCAATAGAAGATTGTATAACCAGGATGTACCGGGTAGTAACTACATTGTCCTACAATGTACTCTCAATAGAAGATTGTATAACCAGGATGTACATGGTAGTAACTACATTGCCCTACAATGTACTCTCAATAGAAAATTGTATAACCAGGCTGTACATGGTAGTAACTACATTGTCCTAGAATGTACTGTGAACAATAGAAGACTATATCAAATGGTCTGGACTTACCAGTTCTTGCGAAGCATAGAAAGGTGACTGGGGCTGATCAGAGGAATTATAACAGTAATCAAAGGTAAAGTGTTTAACCCTCTCACGGCTGTCCCCATATTCGCTGTTAGCATCAACCTGCAAATAATCACCAAAATATTCAAACAGGGTCCTAATTTGTATCTATGTATTACAGGTACATCAATCAGGGAGTTAATGAGATACAACGCTATAATAATTCAATCACAGGATATTAGAGTTAGCCAATTTATGAATGTTATCCAGGATATGAAGACTGTCTTTCCAAAAACGACATTTAGCCAGATTACATGTAGGACATTAAATACATCCTTGATTTTTGTATCTTTCCCATGTTAAATTTTTCACATTTTGCCTATCCAAATTAGTCCCTAGCTAACACTCTGGTGACTGATCAAAATCAAAAGTAAAATCTGTGGGTGATTGAATGTTAATACATGGGCAATTGCTTGTAGAGCTGATGTATACGGTTGTTAGTAGCATCACATGGATATCACAGGCTATATTGATAAAAACTCAATATATGCACACCCAATCTGTGAACATTTCATTCTTAATGCCAGTAATTAGTATATAATTTATTAGCCTTTAACTTATTAGCCTTTAATTTGCAACATGAACTACCTGCAGTTGTCATTCTAAACAGTTCTGTGTGAAAATATAAGGCATTCACAAGCTAATGATTTATTGATCACATATTCTAGAAAAATGAAGTAACTGGTACCATTATGTATACACTGGGGTGGGGTTTTTTGCTATATAGAAAAATATATCAACAGGTTCAAAATCAGCATTCACTCTCTCACCTGACACAAAATTATAAAAGACACACATCTCTCTATAGTTTGATATGGTATGAAGCTTCTTTCTTTTTTTTCGCCAGGCATTGAAGATTTTGTAAAATATCGTCATTCAACCAAATATATCCAGAGCGAAGAGACATAATACATGCACATTTTTTGTCATCAGTGCGCATGTACATGTACCCGTATCATACGCCATGATCATTGGTTAACCCATACGAAGATTATTACATTCAATGGCCGAATTTCCCCACATGGCGGCATCAAGTCACTTTCCCAGAACAGTGTACCAGACTGTGTCTTATTTGAACACCTCTACAAATGTAAGGTATATGGTAGAATGATGGAATTCCACAAAATCTTTGCTAATTGGCGAAAATTATAGTATAAGAAATGTACCATAACAAACTTTCCGGGTGTCTTTTAGAATTTTATGTTGGGCGTGAGAGCGAATCCTGGTTTCATACCTGATAGGTATATATATATCCGGTGTATATTACATATCGGTAGTGTTTTATTTCTTTACTTTTCTAGAATATTTCAGCAATAAACCATTAGTTGCAAGTGCCTTAAGTAGGAGAAAATCTAGGAGCAATGCTGGAGTCAACAATTGGTGCATGTATATCATATGATATTTCATTTAACCCATCTACAAATGTACACTGTACTGGCTGATTGGTTCCTGGTTGGTTAACAGGAGGTCAGCTGGAGTAGAAATATTAACACCTGGTATGTTTATATGATTTAGGGTGAATGAGGAGGATGTACACTGTTTTCTGACCATATATACATGTGTAATGAGCCAGGTATTCACACACATACATGTACTGTTTAATTGACAGCGCTCGGATCAGTAAAAGTTCAATACTACTCAGGTCATAATGGTCTGTTGTAGTAAGGAGATGATAGGAAATAGCTCAGGTAAATATTTAGATGGATCAATAAATAGATTTTCTGCTCTGTCTTTTACTGACCAGCACTGAGTAAAACTGAATGGCTGAAGCAGATTAACTGAATACTGATTTAGTAAGAATATTGTCAGCACAATGTCCCACATGGAGCCATCTAATCAATCTCCTTTGTGAAAACTTTGCACATACATTTTATAATTGTCCCAATTAATCCTGGAAATTGTAAAACTAAATAATTTAGATCAGAAATAAAACTGTGCTTGAACCAATAGGGGGGGGGGGGGCTATATGGCTGGACAAGTGCCACATCATAATGACAATATGGATTAATATCACCAGCAACACAGAGAACAGATGAAGAAGATGTATTCATGCTACGTCCCTCCTGTATATAATATCTGTGATTCTGTTTGCACCATCAATCACAATAAACCTGAGATGTTGCAAATGGAGCAGAACAATTTGCATATTCAGCGACAAATCAGCGAACTGTACTGTCACTGACTCACTGAAAGCTTGTAGATCAGGTCTCCATGACAACTAAGTATATAGTTGAAAGAATCTCCTGTTTTCATGTCAACTCTAAATACTGAAATGTTTACCCTGAGTTCTGGTGAGGAAGTTATGGAATCAATCCACATCTATTGTCTTGGTGAGGAAGTTATTGAATAAATCCACTATCCATTGCTCTAGTGAGGAAGTTATGGAATAAATCCACTATCCATTGTTCTGGTGTGAAAGTTATGGAATAAATCCACTATCCATTGCTCTAGTGAGGAAGTTATGGAATAAATCCACTATCCATTGTTCTGATGTGAAAGTTATGGAATAAATCCAATATCCATTGTTCTGGTGAGGAAGTTATGGACTACATGTATATTCAGTATCCATTGTTCTGGTGAGAAAGTTATGGAATACATCCACTATCCAATGTCCTGGTTAGGAAATTATGGAATAAAACCACTATCCATTGTCCTGGCGAAAAAGTTCTGGAATCAATCCACTATCTAGTGTTCTGGTGAGGAAGTTATGGAATGAATTCACTATCTATTGTTCTGATGAGGAAGTTATGGAATCAATCCACCATCCATTGTTCTGGTGAGGAAGTTATGGAATAAAACAACTACCGGTATCACTTTTTTCTGGTGACAAAAAGTTCTGGAATCAATCCACTATCTACATGTAGTGTTCTGGTGAGGAAGTTGCGGAAAGAATCCATTATCTATTGTTCTGGTGAGGAAGTTCTGGAATCAAGTGACCATCTATTTTCTGGTGAGCAATTTATGGAATGAATCCACTATCCATTATTCTGGTGAGGGAGCTATGGGATCAATCCACTATCCATTGTTCTGGTGAGGAAGTTATGGAATCAATCCACTGTCCGGTGTTCTGGAAAGCAAGTTATGGACTCAATCCTTATCGACTCAATCCACTATTCATTGTTCTGATGAGGAAGTTATGGAATAAATCTACTATCCATTGTCCTGGTGAGGAAGTTATGGAATCAATTCACTATCCAGTGTCCTGGTGAGGAAAATATGGGATCAATCCACTGTCTGGTATTTTGGTGAGAAGTTCAGTATCAATTCAGTATCCATCTGGCGAGGAAGTTCTGGAATCACTTCACCATCCACTGTTCTGGTGAGGAAGTTATGGACTCAATCCACTATCCACTGTCCTGGTGAGGAAGTTTAATGGAATAAATCCACTATCCATTATTCTGGAGATGATGTTATGAAATCAATCCACTATCCAGTGTTCTGGAGAGTCAATCCCCTGTTCATTGTCACTCAGACATTTGGTGTATCCAAGATTAATGCCTAACTGTTTACATATATTACATTATTACATTTATAAGGATCCAGGAAGTTATCTCAGTCCTAGATTGAAAACTTATGGTTAATTTGGTGGGGTTTCTGCTTCAACAATGTCTGTCAGCCTCAACTGCAATGTGATTATGCCACAAAGACAAGGAGACGGAATTTTCAGTATCAAACAATTGACAAACGTGTACAGTTTATATCATTTCCGAAGAAGTGCAGTAGGAGAATGTAACCAAGTGTCTAGAGGAAAATATGTGACAGGTCAGACCTATAATTCTGGTCACTCCATACTCAAACTGCCGAGTACCTACCTTAACATTGATGATCGATAAGGTATCTCCATTCACTTCGACAATAACTTTGGCCCCGTGATCAACTTCTCTGAAAATAATAAAATATTTGGGTTATATAATTAATTATGCCATACCCATGTCTGGTATCTATCTCTGGCAGTCTTCTGTTGATAGTCACAGGTTTTACTGAGGAACCCATTAAATAAAAGGGGAAGACGATGTGTTGCTTATCAAAATTTTCGTGGATACGCCAAGAGCCTGGGACAATGTGGTCCAAAACATCAGGAAATCACTTTTTTTTTTGTTCGTGGATACATTAAGTGGAGACGATGCATCACATACAAGAATTGAGATAAAAAGGTCAAAGGTCAAAGACACCATGGTCTAAATATCAGGAAATCATTGAAACCCACATTTATCTTGTGAGTTAATACATGTACAAAGGGAGACGATATGTTAGGTACCAACATTGGGATCAAACATGTCAAAGGGTCAATGTCACAATCAAGAGTTATAGAAGACATGACATTACTTCAGTTCACGGATGGACAATGTGATTAATCTCCAGGTACATGTGTATTCTCCACCTCAGAATACAATGGGAGACTTGCACAATAGGACCAAAACATAAAGTAGAATTGCAAGTTCTGCCAAGGAAGTGGCAATCACAGAATGATCTCATGAGACTGTTTGTAATTGTCAAGTCTCCCATTAAAGACAATCAGCGCCGAGGTGGTGAGTTTATGAGGTAAGTGACCTATAAAATGCCGTCTCAGTCAGATCACTCAGTCAGATCACGGATATAATACTGTGTATAACAACTAGGTGCTAATCAGAGTGGGAATAGAAATCACTCAATTATGACAAACTTGTAACTTTATTACAGGGTAGCCGACTACAGAAGTGGACAAATGATATTGAATTGTGGACAACCCCCTTTAACATGTTGACTGCCCACCACGAGTATACTCGTATCATCAAGTTTACTAGATTCTGCTACAGTATTTTTGTCATAAATAATTTGCTACCATACATTTTTTTCTTGGATATGCTGGTGTGACATTCAAATAATGAGACATCATTATACTCAGTGTGCTGAATGCTCACAGTTATGGAAAATTGGATTTGGCCAATGGAAAGCATTACAACTGCTACGAATATAGTCTACTCGTACGAGGCTTGGCAAATGAACGTCGTACAGACACTATAATGAGTATACTGATTGTTGACAGTCAACATGTTGAGTGGATTTCCTGATGTTCGGGTCACAGTGACCTTGACTTATTGATCTAAAAAAAGAATTGGTTCCTTCCTTGCCTCGTGTAGGGATAAAAAAAACCCACCTGTCTGCCCATCTCTGACGGGTACCTTTTGCTTGAGACAGGTAGAAATAAAGTTACCTGTCTCAAGTGATTAATTTCAGGGTTAATTTTTCATTTTAGTAGTATTATTTTTTTTTTTTTCAGTAACTGCCAACAGATTAATTAATGGATAATAATTAATTAGGCACTGTAATTCAAACTATTGAGGCCTCCATGTACTGGTAGATATTTTTTCTCATTTTTTTACAAAACACAAGGGCAACATTATTATGTCCTATCATTGGCATGTTCAGGCTACTGGTGGAAGGAGAAAGGTAGATTCGTTCTTATCTGTCACTCGAGACAGGAGATTTGTTGTTTTAATGTTTCAATTCCCCTGTCTATGGATCATGGATAAGACATACCCCAAGCTTGGTACCGATGCATAACATGGAACTAGAGATATCACACAGATATTGAAAGTTAACAGTCAGATGACAGAACTTTCTATGGCTTAATACGACTTCTTCCAATGATGGGAGTGTAATAAGTTTTGTTTTCAAAGTTGCCACTGAAACATGTTGCTTGGCAGTCTACTGGGAGCAAGCGGAGGCCCAAATATAAAAAAAAAAAAAACTCTTGTTGTTGTTTTTGTATATATGTATAAGACCACTTATGAAACTGATGGGGATTAAATCTCTGGTGCAATACAAATCTCAGTGTTTATTCTCTAGATGCTGCTTTCTCACATATGCTTGATAAAATACAGTATGTTTGGTGGTGGGCAGAAATATGGAACAGTTATTCAGGAGGATGTACTTTCTTCCCAGTTAATCAGAGAGTGCTGCAACTATTACAGAACTGTCTTCTTTTGAGGGGGCTTCATTGAGAGGGCTCAAGGAATTTCACTGTGTCAGCAACAAGCCATATGTCTTTCTCGTTGGATTGCTGTTCAACAGACACAAAACAAGCACTAACTTACTCAGAGAAAGCAAACATCCCTCCATTAATTGGGTATGTAATTATCTTTTATTATGCAGGTGAAACATCACTATGGTATACAGTAGGAGCAGTAAACATTTAGGGTTTTAGATTTAGAAACAAAATATTTGTTGCTGTTGTTGTTGCTACCATACAGTTGCTGTTGTTGTTGTTGTTGAACTGTCCAGAAAATACAAGGAAAGAAAGCACATATACTTACTTTTTGCTTAGAGGCCTCGTTCTAATGGCAACTTTAACGTTAGACATTTTGTTCCCTAACCCTGCTCATCCATTTTCAAGGAGCATCTTTAGATGTGACAAACCGGAAAGTTAGTTAAAACTCTCCGCCAGTCTTCCATTCAGAACTTCTCTCCGGCACTGTGCAGTGCGCTGACTGGACGAGTCCATTCCTGTCTAGAACGTGGGTAAAGATGGCTCTGTAAAATCTGAGAGATTACGCAACATCGTTTTGTTATTCAATTGGTTTTCACGTTACAATACTACCACGCATTTATTATAAAGGAAATTGACACATATAATGGGAAAAGTGAACGAAAACAAAAGAAATTTCATAGGTGCCAAGGTTTGTAAAGCATCGACCCCTGCTCTCCTGGCGATGGGCAAGTCTAAACACGTGACCGCCAGCTACCTCATGTCACTATGGAAGATAGCGTCCTTAGATATAAGGTTTCATGTCATTTACACACATGCCCTACACATGTTTGAAAGCGATTTATATACAAATATTATGCAGTTTTACTGTAGTTTTACAAGGAATCGGGAAAGGTATCATGTATGCTAAACTATAACAAAACATTACCAGCCATGGATCCTTTTAGATCTAGTTTCACGAAGAAGCTTTACTTTTTGAGATACACATTTTACTGTAATACTGTAAAAAAAAGCGCATATACATGAATGCTATATCTAATAATTCTAATATATATGGAATGTTCCAGGGCTATCATGTCTGCAGGTCGGACTAAATGGAGACCAAACCATCTACGCTCAATGTTCGAAAGAGCATGGGTCATGAATGGTGTGTCATCTCATTGTGTCATACCTCATACTGAACTTGACCTATTACAGTTTGACCCGCATCTTCTCCAGCATCCTAACTGCACACATTGATATTCCACTATAGGGGCTGTAAACTGGGGCGCATTTGACAATACCGGTATTTATTGTTAAGCCCTGTTTAAACGAAGCAAATATGTTATACCAGTAATATCTGTACATCATTGCAAAACGAACATTTTTCTAGCGTACATTTGTTAAAGGGGAGACAAAAACAATTTGTAAAACCAAACTCTCAGTGTGGATACAAATATCCACATGGCGGGGCTTACTGGATTTCCGAATAAAATTGTCACTAAATATAGCTTTAATTTGGTGTACTTAAATGACACGCCCCTCGCCTGTCTATCTGATTAAAATTGAATCTGATCTGATTATTTGGAACCAGCGGTGTATTTCAATTGATACTTTTAACATTCGTGCCGCTGGATAATCTATATACAATGTGCCTATTGCTTTACATTAAGTATAAATTGTATCTATTATGTTCTACTTTATATCAAATGTATACATTTAATTTGTTACCTTTCACTACTACATTGTTACAACAAGTATCAGTGGGGCGCACAAAAACAAATGTTTCAGTTTTATGTTATATAAGAAAAAGTTTCAGTTAAATGTCACACAAGAACATATATACAGAATAAAATTGGGATGAAAAAATAACCTTACAGATCCGCAATTAGCAAATCACAGGGTTCTAAGAACAACGCAAATATACACATTAACATATAATATGAAATGGTAATATTATGGTAGAACGGAGAACATTGGTCGTGCGAAATAAATTCTGGAGTCAAAGTTGGGTCAGATTATAAGCTATTTCAATACTCAACAAAAATTATATGACGCACGTGCGATCATCATATATCGAACTTATCAAGCAAATCAGATTTCAAATTGCTTATTCTTAAACTAGATACGTGTTAACATGACATCGATACATGTATAACTTTACGTAAAGGAGACCATGTTTATAAGTTACTACTCTCATGTTCAGTATAATAATCATACAATATTTGTTGGTCAGACAAAGAAATATCTTCAAAAAGGCTATTCAAGCGGACAATCAAGAATATTACTGATCAAAGTATCTCTATTGTTACACCAATCACAGGCTATAGGGTTGACATAATTAACGCTTGTACAAACCATAAGTATAAGGATATATATTATACAAAATCTTCTTCTGTAGCATTTACACCTGATTTTTCACATTCAATCAGGGACTATTAAATCGTTTGAAAATCCCTCATTCAGTGTACAGGGGCTCATTACCGTTGTTAACTGTTAATTAGGTTGTTTTGGGAAGGCGGTTGGGTGTGGGGAGTCGAGGAAGTGAAGAAAGCCGTCAAATCAACCTAATTAGCCAACTAACGACGGTAACGAGCCCCTATATGATTCAATGAATGTGATTGGAGCCATATTTGATGGTCCTGAATTATCTTTTCTAGCCTGTTTAACAGTTCCATATATCTTATCCTGTAAAGCTGCTTTCTTTCCACAAAAGTTTTTACGATTGAACCACAGGGTATGCATTATATCAGTCTCATTAATTACACCTGAATTTTACCTGTGTCATACCACGACCTCAAGATTTTATCCCAAAAAAATATTTATAGAACATATCTTGAGATGAGTTATCAAAATACCATCCACACTGGAAATGTCAAATTCAGAACGAATTCTGGGAAGATCTTGCATAAAAGTTCCCGTCTCTATAATATTTCCACACGATTTTTCTATATTTCAGTCTACAATTAATAGTTATGATAAATAAGCTCTAGCATATATATCACACAGTTGTCTTGTCTAATAATATTCCATCCTCTCCTATTATATTAATAATATAAACAATTCCTTGATATCATGACGGAAAGAATAACGATTTCTTTTGATATGAAAAATTTAAAGACGAATTATCAACATATAGGTAGGCATGAGTTGTTGCCCCCTGATTGTGATTGGTATATGCATTGTTTACACCGGAGCCATTGAAGTCAGGGCCCCTTTTCTCTCTCATTTATGTCGTTGGTGCGACGGAAAAGCCATGCATATCAATCTGTGATTATTTTTTTTCAAACTTAAGGGTTCCATATTTCGCTAAATTCAAACAATGAGAATTCCCGATCAAAGTAAAAAAAACTATCATCTGTTCATTCAAATAACAAAGTCTTATCTTACAAATTATAGGCCTACATATTTTTTAAATATTAAAGGCTCCCAGAACATGTTGAGGGATATCTGCCCCAGAACTGAAGGCGTCACGAGGTGTCTTTGAAAAAGCCATGGTCACTTTTAACAAGCGATGGCCCATAGCCTGCAGCTACTGACCAGTAATACGTATCCGACAATGTAGACACTTTCATGTTATTTGATGTTTGAAAACAACACTGTATATATATATATGTAAAACTGAATTAGCATATTCCGACTTTGCTTTCGTTTCAAAAGTAGACACTCTGTACGTGTCATTCGACAAATATATGTAGGTTTATTGTTTTGGTGGAGAATTTAAGCCACACGAGGTCGAGCATTGCAGGTCAGTTTTTCTGGTATTCTTGTGTGTACCATGTTTACCCCCTGTTGGGGCGTTTATTCCATCAGGCATCCCCAATGCTCATCCATTAAAATGATGAGGTATGTGTTTGAGCTGATCTGGTGAGGGTGATGACGTAACCTCTGGTGAGGGTGATGACGTCACCTCTAGTGACGTCACGGATGACCGGGTCAACGGTCACTTCCGGTCACGTAACTTCCGGGTTAAAGGTCACGTCCGGGATGACTTCATGATGGGTATAAAAACGGGGGATAATGACTGTGCGACATTCGCGCGTCATTTACTCCACCATGTCACGAGTTCTACGAACCGTCCTTTCCCTTACACTCGAGGTGGGTTACACGTCTATGACGATAAAATCAATATTGTGCAAGACCGGGATGTCTGTTGGTCGGGTCCGGAGTCCACATCAAATACAGTTACCCTGCATCGTGACGGTTGGACCAAATTCCAACGGGTGTTCTGCGGTGAACTCGATGGCCTGGGGGCCTCATCCACACAAAGAACGCCATCTACGTACACCGTGGACTGTTCTTCGCACGTGTGGGATGTTACCAGGACCACACTCGAAGCTTCACCCTATACCTTAATCTGTGGACGGCATTCGAGAAAGCGGTACCCATTTTGGACCAGCTTTTTACACCGGACAAGCTGTCAGCTCTCAAGCTGGGCTGGGCTCGTGCCCTGAGCGACGCGGTGTCGGAACCCAATGAGCAAATGAACAACCGCGTCAAGGACAGAGACTACCCGGAACTCACCTCCGTGAAAGATGTCACACTTAACACCCGTAGCCCACAGTTAGAGGACGACGACGACGTCATAGATTATCCGGCTAGGCTCAGTCAACCCAGGATATATACACCGATGGCAGAACCCGATGATACCTTTCTTACCTTTCAGAAAAGATACATTCTGGGTCCTTCATCAGTCATCACCATGAAGCGCCGGGAGAAGGTGTTGGACACGTTGTATTACAGTCCCGACAGTCTGGCTGCATATGGTACATCGTCTGCTCTCTAGCGAGCCGCTAAATCCCACGGCATTCGTTTATCGTAAGTCCGACATTGGCTCAAACAACAAGACACCTATGCCTTACATCGAGCTGCCCGCCACCATTTTCTACGGAACCGGATGATCGTCGGTGGTATAGATGCTCAATGGCAAAAGCGGATTTGGTTGGTATGAGCACCATTGCCAAACACAACGATGGGAATCGGTATATCTTGGCATGCATCGATATCCTGTCGAAGTATGCGTGGGTCGTGCCTATCCGGACGAAAACGGGGGCGAAACTCGTAGCTGTACTCAAGGGCATCTTCAAGACGGGTCGCAAACCCTTGTATTTGCAAACCGACGAAGGCGCGGAATTCCTCAACAGACCGTTCCAACAGTTTCTGAAAGCCCAGAAGATGTTCTTCTTTCACACATACAACGAGACCAAGGCTTCGGTCGTCGAAAGGTTCAACAGGACGTTCAAAGAACGGATGTACAAGCACTTTACGGCTAAGAATACACGACGGTACATCGATGTCCTCCCGAAACTTGTATCTGGTTATAATCGGGCCTATCACCGGAGTATTCAGAGAGCTCTCATCACCGTTACCCAGCGAAGCCCACGTCCGGTGTATCTTGTGCCCCATGCAACCCTATCCACGGCTGAAGAACGTGTTCAAGATCATTGACCCTGTCCGTATCAGTGAAGTCAAGGGCACGTTCGAGAAAAGTTACCTCCCGAACTGGATCGACGAGCACTTCGTGATTAAACGCCGTGTACCCTCCGTGTACCCCGACAACTGCGGGTGTATGAACTGGAAGATCTTCAAGGGGAGCCATTGCACGGGTGGTTTTACGAGCAAGAGTCACAGCCCGTGGTGGAAACAAAGCAAGACTATTACACTGTGAAACGCATCCTGAAAACCGAGCTACGCCGATGCAAGACTTTTCACTTCGTGAAATGGCAAGGCTGGCCCTGTCCCTTCAATTCCTGGGTCGCGGCCAACCAGATGGAACGGCTATAAAACCAAGAATTACCGCCGTCATCATCCATTCTACGCTCGACCATGAGCGTCTCTGAACACAGCGACTCCCAAAACGCGCAAAGCAAATATGGGCTCCGCAGTGATATTGCTAATCCTGCTGGGCCTTTTTGACGGAGGTGAGTTTTACGACGTAGCCTATCTCAGCTTTTTACTCGTCCCATCTAGGACAGCAGCCGAGAGTGCCAGTCAAACAAGTCTACAGACCTCCTCTACGCCAGTCAAAACTCATCCAGCGACCACCACCACATCACGTATACAGTCCAGGTCAACATCGAGCCCTACACCAAGTATTGCATCGCCCACCACGTATACGACCACCCGCAGTGAACGCCCGCACGTGTCGACAACGGAACCAAAGGGTGCAGTAACACAACCCTATTTTTAAACACCTGAAAAACGTGCGAAACTGAGGCTGACGAAGGCTGACTTCGCGGCCCGACCCGCCATATAGTTCAACCGAGCCACCCATCCGGAAGGAATGGTAGTACCCAGAAGCCTACCAAAAAGGGAAGGTTAATTATCATGTGGTCAGACCCGACCACTCTGCTGTATTAAAAGTTTTAAGGGGAACCAATAATCCGAAACTATGGACTACTTCCAAAGCTCGACTCACCGACGACCCCTTTTCACACGTACCAAATTTACAAGAGCGGGTTACCACGACAGCGGATACACTTCCATTCATGGGCCCTCGGTGGCATCACCCTTTCACCTGCCTCATTGCGGGGCCGACGGGTTCAAACAAGACGCACTTCGTTCAAAAACTCGTTCAACACGCAAACTGCATGATTACCCCACCCATTGCCCGAGTCGTGTGGTGTTACAGAGAATGGTAAGCGGCGTATGCAGCAATGCCCCACATCACGTTCGTGGAAGGCCTACCCAACCTGTCCGATTTGGAACCGGACACTTTGGTGGTGGTTGATAATCTAACGGCAGAGACGGATGCGCCGTTCACTCAACTCTTTACCAAAGGCAGTAATCATCGGCGGCGTAGCGTCATCTACATTGTACAGAATTTGTTCAGTTAATCAAAGAGCATCGGAATATCAGTTTGAATGCCCATAACTTGATGGTGTTTAGAAACGCGAGGGTCACCACTCAACTGCGGCAGCTGACGAGACAGATGTACCCCGGACGCACTCAGTTTGCATTGGAAGCCATTAACGACGCGACAACCTATCAATACGGGTGTATACTCTTCGACCTGAAGCTTGGCACCCTCGGCCACCTTCGACTACGGACCGGTATCTTTCCTGGAGAGACCCACCACGTGTACATGCAAAAATAATATGAACACACCCACAGTGGCTCCCCCCAGCTGGGGTGTGTATGTAATGATAGGGATAATTTCAAACACACCATTCTTGTTCATGTTGTCTCTGTAGTCAACTAATAAAAGGGATAGGGTTGGAGGTTCCAACGTTGTTGAGCAGGATGTCTGCTCGAGTACCGAAGCATGCTCCGACGCTCCGGGTATTGAAGACCGCCCCACCCGACTTGGTCCGGACTATTGTACGTGGCCTAGCCCCTGCCTTCGTGTGCTGTTTGTGTGAGATCGGATTAAATATCTGAAAAGGGAATGTGCCACTGACTCCGGCTCAGGCGACCAAGCCGGCCAAGCCGTGTAGTCATGTCATCCAAGTTGCTACATGAACAGGTACAATAAAAGCGTACCTGAGGTACAACACATATCGCGAATCGTTAGATTCTTGGTATGTGCTTTAGATTAGGTTAACCAGAAGACTATACTGTGTGAAGTCATGTGACGACAGTCAGTATGTCGGCACCTCTTCCCACTTCCCTTATATGTGTTGTAATTTTTACCTGTATATGGCGAGATTCAGCTGATGGACGTTTCGTCCCCGAGGCCCGTCCCCTGTACAGACCTTTTGGTCTTTGATATATGTTGGCATTGTGGGAAGTTGATGCTTGGTAGACATCGGACCTTACAGACTAGTCTTTTGTGTAAAATGTCGTCATTTTCATCTGACGACGATACAGCTCACCAATCCCCAGTGTATGAGTTGTCACAGCGACACAGCTCGCCAATTACCAATATACGAGTTGTCAGAGCATTTCCATCACAGCTCTCTAGATTTGTATCTAATACCGCTTATGCCGGTGCTAGGGGCCGTGTGGTCATGTCAGTCATCCAAGTTGCCACATGAACAGGTACAATAAAAACGTACCTGAGATACAACACATATCACGGATCGTTAGATTCTTGGTATGTGCTTTAGAATAGGTTAACCAGAAGACTATACTGTGAAGTCATGTGGCTCTGTCAGTATGTCGGCACCTCTTCCCACTTCCCTTATATGTGTTGTAAGCATAAGACAAGTCTCCGTACCCTGGTCCAGAAGCGAGTCTCCCAAACACAGAAGAAAAAGATCTACAGAAAGGCGGGTTTCTCGAAGTTAAGCGACAGTGAGAAAGTACGGCATACAATCAGATGCTTTAACGGCTCATCACGTTCGTGGAGCAATACAAGACCCCTGAACACAGCCCAGCGTCATTCGCAGAACCAGCACAACGTGTACCGCCAGTATCATTTGTCCCACAGCCGTAATTACCAGGTGTACCACCCACAGCCCCACAGTCCTGAAGAGTGTACCCTCGTCATTCAAGAGACAAGCTGGCATGGTATTACAGCGAGTGAATGACAATCCGAACATGACCTGGAATGATAATGGCGAACTACTGGTACAGAAAATAAACTCTCCGAAGTGGGATGCAAGCCCTGGGAAATGCGTTCAGCGGTGTCCCGCCGAGCCCAAGAAGCAGGAAACGTCTTGGTCACCAAAGTACAACGCCCCGTAGGGAATAAGAGCTGCACCACCGAGACTGCGCACCAGCCGACAACCGACCCAGCAAGGACGCACATCGAAGACCCAGGATATCTTTGCTTAAACATATCCTTCATCCACGCCTAGTCCTGCCCTTCTACCAACAGTGAATTTGATTTGTGGACCGCCCCGCCCACGCAGACCAGCAGGGATTATGACGGCACTCTGTGTTCCAACTGGTGACAGCAACAACTCATCAGTGACTCATCAATACATACCCCTATCGGGCCCATATCGAAACGCTGTTGTGGTATGGGCGAGTCTAAAAAATCTCAGTTGACAGCCCCTTCATTCTACTGTGGCACACCCGAGCACATGGGCATGGAGCGAGACAATACCGTATGGAACAAACGGAAGGGATTCACCCCAGATGGCAGCTCGGTCGATCTCATCGATCGACTGCGCGCAGACTTCTACACGCAACACCTTTATCTCTTGAACAAGATCCCCAATAAAATCCGACTGATACGGGCGCCCCGGACCTTCACCTTGGTCACTGACGTAGAGAGGCATGCACGCAGATGACTATAAGATCATTATCCAAGACGCAGTTCTGTATGTCCGAAAAGTGAAACCGAACCCCGCTGTCCAACTGGGACACCTCAAAGCCTTGGAGAAAAACCCAGTCCATTACCCTATCCTGCATGTGCAAACCAAAGTGTTATCTGTGCCTGCCGGGAATATGAGCGCCAACAATGAAAACTTGTTTTGGGGGGAACTGCCCAAGCGATTGATCCTGGCCTGTGTGGGGAATACCAGTTTCAGCGGAGCCTACCCGGAGGATACGGATACACGTTGTTATGTTCCGATCTGACACCACCTGGCAGATTTCATTAAAATAGGGGCCAAATTCTCCCTCTCAAAAGCAAAAAGAAAATTCAACATGTTACAAGATAATTGGATTTTCAAATGACTACAAATCTTAACATTCTAAATCATATAATAATGAGATAATTTATACCTCAAAATCAAATATATCAAGACATTTGTCCAACCTGGTAAATTTAGCTCAATATTAACATGGCAGAACAACTCACTCACTTCTTGCTGGTGAAACTATGAAAAGTGAGAAACTATTGAACATAGTTACAAACTGGACAACATTCCAAGAACTGTAATATTTAAACAGATGATCCAATCAGTTTTCACTTATTTGCCGATTCGTTAAGATTTCAGAAGAAAGTTATTGTCGTGTCTAATGTTACATGTGGACAGACATTGTGGAACATTAGCAACATCAATTTCGTAAAGTTAAATTTTTGTTAACGCTTATCATCATTATCTGCTTTCCAAAGTTTATATCTGAATGTAATTACACAAATAAGCCTAAACAATTCGGTACAGACACCTTCATTTAAAAATTATTATGAGAAAATTTCCTTGTTTGGTTAAAATTGTGTTGCTAATGTTACACGTGGACAGACATGCGCGAGTAAGTGACAACTATTAACAAATGTTCAAGAGATTTATGGCACACAATGGCCAACTGTAATATGTTAACATGATAACTCTGAAGATATATTAATGATCCATTATTTTCTTTATGTCCCAGATGATTCAGTATTGCAAAAATGGACATTAACTTATGTTCCTAATGTTACATGTGGACAGACATTTTGAAACGTTAGAAACATAGAATCATTTTAAAAGTGATGTATTTCTCGCATAGAACAGATTCAGCTATCAAGGCAGTGGTTTCTTGAAGGAAAACAAGCAGGAAACTCATCTCATCTGCATGTTTACTGAATTGTAGCAATTTATATAGAAATGTTAGTGAAAATCAGCTATTGGTAATGTTACAGGACAGACACGGTGGACATACATGTCTTCATTTGATTTGATTTTATGAAAAGCAGCCCATGCTGCTGATAGTTGTACGTTGATAATTATCACTGATTATGCAAGTGCACTATTTTTGGCATTCTCCACTTGTTGCTAGCGCTAACAGACGTTGCTAACGTGGGCAGACATACGTAACATTAGCAACAAAATGTCTGTCCACAACATGCTGACATGTTTTCAACTGATATTGGGCAAGAAAATATAATAATCCAAACTAAGTGTTTTTATCACAATGTAATGCTCTGTCAGATTTTACTGAGCCAAATAATCTATTAGCATCTTTAATAGATAAAAATTCTAATTGGTAGTGTTGCTAATGTTTCAATGTTGCTAAAATTTCACATTATGGACAGACAAGAGACAAAAAGATTCTTGAGGCTTCAGTTGAAATTTTCAATGCTCACAATTGTTTTAGAAGTTGAACTGTTATATTTGAAACCAAGAATCGAGATAAAAGGCTCTCTAAAGGTTCTGAAATTTAAACTGGAGAATAATTGTGATGTTGCTAATGTTACACAAAGTAGGACAGACAATTTGCAAGGCGAATCATTAGCAACATTCTTGATGCTGATTTCAGTTGAAATTCCATACGGACACGAAATTAGCCACAACAGTGGACAATTTTATCACAAAATCATTCAACCGTATTATGGTTCTGTTTTACAACACATTTTGATATATTTTTGATGTTGCTAATGTTACATCAAAGATGGACAGACACAAGTGATATTAGTTAGTGACCAGACATTTTAATTTTCTGGCTTTGCTGTAAATTACGATTACCAGTGCTCCACTTGAGATCAAAATTCAACACTGTAGCTTTATTATGGGATACTTCAGTGCAAAAAACAATATTGTTTTCTTTTGTCCTATGCGTAACTAACCCACCCTGCAAAAATGGTGGGACTTTTGTCTGTCCTAAAACACGGGTTTTAAGAATTTAATTTCCATTATATTCTGACGTTGGTCACATATCTCAGTGTTATTATACGTGCTATATCTACTACCCATACGCTAACATTTGACATATACTCAACTTTATTCTTGAAGTTCTTCAATCGTCTGATTTTTTAAAAGAACACAGCCATTGGTCCCTATTATAATGAAATCTGCCACCTTAGAAAACGACCATCATCTGACCCTCGCCAAGCAAGGCAACTTACATTCAAGTGGCCAAGACGCGCAACGTCCTGTGTGATTTTGCTATCCGACATGGATACAGACCAGATCACTACCGTGCTGGGAAATGACCCAGGGACACGCACTACCTTTCAAGGGGTGTTCACCCGAGACGTGTTCTCGCTGGACCGTGTGTATCCTGCCGCATACGTGCCCAACACAGACCCGATGGATCGTACCTGTCAACATTGGGTGACCGTGTACTTGACAGAACAGCAGGGCGAACAATTTGATCTGTAAAGCCTGCCACCATCGAGATGTTGAGGTGTGATCCGGATCAAATGGCGATCGTACCCCAAATCCATGATGTAGTCTCGGTTCTGCTGTACCTCCTTTCGCAGAGTCCTCGTCACTCATCGTAACGGTGGTGGCCGTTAGCGTCGATTTTGAGGTCACACAGTTGTGTTAATGACGAATTTCACATTACCGGCTTTGGCGAGGTAGGGGTACAGAAAGAACTTGATGAGATTCAGATCATAACGTCCGGAGTTGAATCCGATCACAGGCAATTGACCTGAATGTTCCAGTGAAAGCAACTTGAGTTTCTGGGCGTTCGGCTTCGGAGGTTTGACGGGAACATCCTCGTCTTCTTCGTCCTCGGTGTCAGTGTCGGCTAATGTCGGAATACGTGCATCCAGTTCATCCAGGACCGGTTGCAAGGCTACCATCGGGTGCGCGGGTCTCTAAGTAGGTCATTATCCGGACGATAAGGTCATGGAGACCAAACAGACGGGAGCCGCCTCGTAGCCGGAATGGGGGGGGGGGGGTGGACACTCACACTCAGTAGGATATGACATCGCGCCCATTTGCGTTTTAGCGGTCGCCACCTCCATAGGTTCAAGGATGGATTCAAAGTCGTACACTGCCCGATACGGGAAATACCGTTGTGGTGGGGGAACATCGATCCCTTTGTCCGCCAGCTCCTCAAAAATGGTGGGTGTATTGTGGAACACACCACCTGGGTATTTCGTTTGATGATGTTATCACGGATCTTCTCGCGGCGGTGTAATTGGGCAGACTGTTTGAACACCCAATGACAATGCGAGCGGCTGTTGGATTGGGCATACGTGTTCATGTTGGTGATATAAGAAAAATCCGAGTATCCCTTCTTGGCACAGGTTGAGTCTGAGGGTGGTGCCATACTTCTCCGGGGATCGATAGATCATGTGAGCCACGAAGCGAGGATCATCGTCGTCAACGCCACAGCTGAGATTATAGACGAAGATGTTTACCTTGAAGAGAAGAAGTTCTGCGCTACCATCTCCTGATCTTGTAAGTTTATCTTCCAATACTGGTTGGCAATTTGATCACAATTGATGGGTGAAAGTTTTTCCAGATGGATGGCGAGACAGCGGAATAAACATTTTCGGTCGGTGTAAGGGCCTTGGCTTCCACACACTAACGCATGCATGCCTTCTCTGTATTTGAGCCAGTCCGGAATATGGCTGATGACGAAAAACGTAACATTGGTGATCCACTTCACCATCCATTGGGTGTTGGGGCGTTGGCGTTGAGCCCATTCCAAAGGATCCAACTGGTTCACTTGAGCCAACACCACCTCTAATGACGCACGATTGATGATGGTGAACGGCTGGTGAAATACACGGATGTTAGTGCTCGGGTAAAAGTACCGAACTTGTTGAAGAGCTGAGCTAGAGGGACCAACCGGAAATTATAGCGGTCGTGAAGCGTCCGTTGACGTTGAAGCATTGCCGAAAATGGGACCAATGGCATCGGTGAATGTCATTCACTTCGGCACCCGGTACAACATTAGAAGGAATATCCATCGGATCCTCGATGAAACGGTCGTCAAGAATGGAGCCGCCGGGTGCCGGTTCAGAAGGAGGATAGGGCTGTGGAGCCGCCGGGTGCCGGTTCAGAAGGAGGATAGGGCTGTGGAGCCGCCGGGTGCCGGTTCAGAAGGAGGATAGGGCTGTGTGTGTCCATGGATGGTCCGCTGATAACGTCTTACTTGACTGGGCAGTTTGAAACAGCGACCACATGGATGCGTGGGTGCCCCATAGACTGTCCTTTCGTGACGCCGTAGATTTCCCGCAGGTCGTACAGGCATACTCTCTGTTGTTGTGAATGGACAACACTTGGCGTCGTAAATGATCCAGGTTCGTAAATGATTTGGATCAGCTTGGGCAGTCAAACATCGTGAAGCAGGTAATGTCGTGACGTCGGACGTTCCGGGAATTGCCGTGGTAGTGTTCAGTGTCCGGGAATTGCCGAGGTCTTCTTAGGTATTGTTCAATGTCCGGGGAATGGCCGAGGTAATATTCGCTGATTGCCGGGGTATTATCCACTGGTTGCCGATATAGTTGGTCAGGTATTTGTCATGCGCATTTGGAATTAGTGCTGTCAGTAGTAGTATAAGCGTGAAAAAGGTCCCATTGACCTCTTTGCACTTAAATGACCTCAAAAATTTGCATATTGGAGAAAAAATCTACCTCCCACACAGAAGAGTTCCAATTGTTACCTTTCTAGGGGAGGTAACCCCCGATCACTATAGTTCCGGCAAATGGGCCCTGGGCATGTATTCTTCCGCGGTGATGCGGTCGCGGAAAAAAGCTTCCGCGGAAAAAAGTAGTCCCCACACTTCAAATACGCTGCATGGTCCGATTGGGTCGTGTGAGGTATCAATGTGAAGCATTTGTGAAGGGGCATCTGATGGGCTGGGTGTGGGGTTGAAATAGCGTCATTCTGCGCATGCGCGGTGGACCAAGGGTATGGAAATAGACGTTTTGGGGTCTAGGGCAGCCACTAATGGTCCGATGGAGTTGAGTGAGGTATCAATATGAAGCCTATGTGAGGGGGCATCCGATGGGGTGGGTCTGGGGTTGGAATAGCGTCATTCTGCGCATGCGCGGTAGACCAAGGGTATGGAATAGACGTTTTTGGACCTAGGGAAGCCCCTATTGGGCCGATGGAGTCGTATGAGGTATCAATGTGAAGCATAGGTGAGGGGACATCTGACTGGACTAGTGGCCCGGTCGTTGTCAACATTCTGCGCATGCGCAGACAGGGAATTGTGGGAAAAGGGTATGGAAATAGACGTTTTGGGATCTAGGGGAGCCCCTAATGGGCCGATAGAGTCGTATGAGGTATCACTGTGAAGCATACGTAAAGGGGCATCCGCCTGGACTAGTGGCTCGGGCGTTGTCAACACTCTGCGCATGCGCAAACAGGGAATTGTGGGAAAAGGGTATGGAAATAGACGTTTTGGGGTCTGGGTGGGCCACTATTGGTCCTATGGAGTCGTATGAGGTATCAGTGTGAAGCATTCGTAGAGGAGTATCCACCTGGACTAGTGTTTCGGCCGTTGTCAACATTCTGCGCATGCACAGAAAGGGAATTGTGGGAAAAGGGCATTGGAATAGACATTTTGGGGTCTATTCGGGCCCCTGGTCGCCCGATGGGGTCGAGTGAGGTATCGTTGTAAAGGATACGTGAGGGGACATCCGCCTGGACTAGTATGACGTGGAACTGACGTCATTCTGCGCATGCGCAGTAGACAAAGTGTATGGAAATAGACGTTTTAGGGTCTAGGTGGGTCCCTAGTGATCCGATGGAGTTGAATGAGGTATCAATGTAAAGCAGTCGTGAAGGAGCATCCAGTCATGGGTGGATGCATGTAAAATTAGGATTTTTTCCCAAAAATATAAAAGCGGAACACGGACTTTACCCCTAAAATAGTGGAAAACACCTATCAACCCTAGCCAAAAGGGCTAATATCGGTCCCCGGGCTTATTGGGACCTGCCTATCAAGTCAATGGGGAGGGTGCATGTAAAATTAGGATTTTGCCCTGAAAATATAAAAAGCGGAAAGCGGACTTTACCCTTAAAATAGGGGAAAACACCTATCAACCCTATCCCAACTTCGGAGCTCCAAGAGCTCCGGAGCTCCGAGTTCCAAGAGCTCCGGAGCTCCGACGCCACCACCGGGCGTTGACGGGCGAGTGAGTGAGTGTGAGTGAGTGAGTGAGTGAGTGTGAGTGAGTGAGTGAGTGAGTGAGTGAGTGAGTGAAGCGTACACAACGCCCGTGAGGCGTCCCCAACGCCCGTCTTAACGCATGGACGCACTAACAACGGTGAGTGAATGAGTGAGTGAGTGAGTGGGATCCTACTGGACTAATGTAACGTCCGTTTTCATCATTTTGCGCATGCGCAGTATGGCCGTCGTATAGAAAGCAGGCATTTGGGGGATTCGTGGAGATTTGTTGAGTGGTTGACCATCCCGGGTCAAATGGATCGTGTGGGGTATCAGTGTCAAGCTCTCGTAGGAAAAGTGGAAATTGCCCCTCATTTGTGGGGCGCTCACTTCCGGTTGTGTGGGGCGCTGCCCTCAGCCAATCAGAAGCGAGTATTTTGACCCGGTGCATTATGGAACATATCCAAGATGGCGGCGTCTGCCTTCTGGTTCAAGATGGCGGCACGTCCGGTGTCGAAAACTGACCATTTTGTCGGAATGTGGTCATCCGGTGTCGAAAACTGGACCTTGTATGGGTCTCGCCTAATTTGGTGTAGAGATGGACCACTATTGGTCCGAATGCGTCCTGTGGGGTGTCATCTTGTAGTTCTCGGAGTGCAGACCACGATTTGAAGGATGTTCACGTCATCTGTGATGTCATTGGTGACGTCATCAGTAGGAGTAGTAGTCAAAGTGGGCATTTTGGAGCAGTGAAAGAAGGTATTTGGTGTAGAGATGGGCCACCCTTGGTTCGAATGTGTCGAGGGAAGTGTCATCTTGCAGTTCTCGGGGTGTAGACTCCATTTGGGGGATGTCCACAGCATCTGTGACGTCATCGATGACGTCATCAGTACGAGTAGTAGCGAAAAGGAAATGTTTTATAATTGGCTCAGTGCCAATTTTTTCCCACGGTTTGGACTGATGAGGGACACATGTTCATTCCTATATTTACAGACACCACCACCACCACCGCCAACCACCGCACACCACCACCACCACCACCACCACCAACGCCACCACCGGGCGTCAACGCCCGGTGGTGGTGGTGGTAGCTCCCGTGTGGCAGAGCTCTTGGATCGGAGGTCTTGGAGCTCAAAGCTTGTGGAGCTCAGAGCTCGGAAATGACGTCATCGCATGCATGCGCGCGTACCTGTGCTGCACCCGCACCCTGGTGTACCCTACTCCCTACGGGCTATAGGGTACAGGGTGCAGCACAGGTACGCGCGCATGCATGCGATGACGTCATTTCCGAGCTCTGAGCTCCACAAGCTTTGAGCTCCAAGACCTCCGATCCAAGAGCTCTGCCACATGGGAGCTACCACCACCACCACCACCGGGCGTTGACGCCCGTCAACGCCCGGTG
>JAVTVY010048839.1:0-23948 GCA_036873755.1 Hanleya hanleyi
CGACGTCGATCTCGTTCACCATTACGTCGGAGTCGTGTAGATCAACGCCGATCTCCTTCACCTTTACGTCGGGATTATGTAAATCAACGCCGGTCTCGTTTACCACCTCGTCGGTCCGGTTCGATTTTCATCGTTCTCGTGTGTCACAGCGTACCACTCCTACCCAACCACGCCGTTCTCGCACACCAGCACGCCGTTATCCGATTCGGGGTCGCCGGTCTCGTTCACCTCGTCGTCATCCCCGGTCATCTCTACGTCGGTCTCAAGTTTCCCGACGTTCTCCTTCACCACGACGTCGTCGATCCATCGCTTCACGACGCCGGTCGCGGTCATCTCCACGTCACCGGGCGTCTACTCATAGGTCTTCAGCTGCGATCAACGTTGCCCGACCATGCCACTCACTTGATCGATTGTTGTCTACCAACACTTCTGCTCTTCGTGATCTTCACGATGCATCTCCTGATCGTCGATCTTCGTCGACATCCTCCTCTCATGTACGGAAATCATCGCCGAATGTGGGAGATTTGCCATTTCCGGACAAGATGGCGGCCCTGATGGCTCTTGTCCCTGAGATGCCGGAACCTACTACTACCGCTCCAGCGTCTAGGTCTAGACGTGAGCCCGTGTCTATGGCTTCTATCGTCGTTCCGGCCGTACCTGTGGTAGCTAAAGCACCATCTTCATGTGCACCGTCTCCGGAGTGGGCGCCCATATTGGCTACCGTCGACAGTCAACTTCAGGACCATGACAAGTTAAAGAAACCCAGGTTCTCCTTTTATAGAATGCATGACAGCGTCCTTCCAGTCAAGCCTCCTATGTTGGATTTGGATTTGGACCAAGTTGTGAAAACTACCAAAGCTACCACTCCCCTTACGGCTAAGGAAGTGGAGCGTCTTCAAGAGATGTTCATCGCCATTCAGCCCATTACGTCATACACCAACTGGTTCCTGTCTGCTTCATCCCGTCTTGGTGTTTGATCCTTCCATCCGTCAGCCTGGGAGTGACATACTCCTGTCTCCCGATCATCAAGCCTACCTACGGGGTTGTTTTTACACACTGAACAGGTCAAATTGCCATGTGATCGAGACTTCCGCATTCTCGTATGCTGCCCTTCTTCAAGCTCAGCGTAAGGCAGTCTTACTTAACACCAAATCCGAGGTTCCGGTTTCTGCCCAAAACACCTTGATCCACCAGCCGTTGAATTCCAAGTTTTTGTTTAACAACGCAATTCAATCCATCATGCCTGGTATTCGGAAGGAGAGAAGGTCTAGACTTCTGGCCGCTGATTCTCGTCGCACAGCTCCTGCCTCGACCGCATCTAACCAGAGGAATCGAGCTTCAGCTCAGAAGACGACCTTACGGAAGACTACTTCTGATAATTTTCGTCCCTTTGCCAAGTCTTCAACTACCCGTGGACGACGACGTGGGGGCGCCAGAGGTAGAGGTGCTTCCAACAAGTGACAGTACACATTCCTTTCGTCTGCCCGCCTTCCGTCATTTCACTCATCCTATCGTCGAAGGCCGTTTGCAGCATTTCTGGGGGAAAGTTGGCAGCTCATTATAGACGATGTTTGGATTCTAAGGACACTAAGAGAGGGATTTCGCCTCGCCTTCCAGGACCATCCCGAGCTCATATCTCGTCCTCGTCCATCACTGCTGCCAGTTCCTCCAGGACACGTTCAGACACTTCTTTCATCCGTCACCACTCTCATTACAAAAGGTGCGGTCAGAGAGCTATCTCAGGCCGACGACACAGTCGGTTTCTACAGCCGTGTTTTCCTAGTTCCGAAAAAGAATTCCGACCAGATGCGTATGATAATCGACCTGAGATGTCTCAACAAGCTGTACCTGTCACCACCTCCGCATTTCAAGATGACGTCGGTTTCATCGATCCGTCTACATCACAGGGATTGGCTGGCCCCCATCGATCTATAAGACGCTTATCTGCACATACCCATTCATCCTCGACACCGTCGATACCTACGCTTAACCGTCGCCGGTCGACGTTTCGAGTGGCAGGTGCTCCCGTTTGGAGTCAACATCGCCCCATGGCTTTTCACCCGCATCACAGCACCAGTCATGGCGTTCCTGCATCTACGGGGTATTCACATAGAGGTTTACATAGACGACATCTTCATCTGGGCGATGGGCAAGTCCTTACTCAACGCTCAGATACGATTCGTTTTACTCGTCCTTCAACACCTCGGCTTCATCCCTCATCCTCAGAAGTCAGAGTTGGAATCGGCACAATGCCGTCAGTTCATCGGGGCAGTCTTCGACACACTTCAACAGTTGGCACGACCCCCGGAAGACCGGTGGCGATGGACGATGGTTCGAGTCTTCTTGACCTCACCTTCACAGCCCCTCAAGTTTTGGCAGAGACTTGTAGGTCTAATCACATCCACTCAAGACCTCACTCACTAAGGTCGTCTCCAATTTCGGCCTCTGCAATACCACCTGCAGCGGTATCTTCAGATCTCATTCCTCAAACCACTAGTTCCGGTATTGACGTCTCTACATCCACATCTGGTTTGGTGGCCGTCGCGTTACAATGTCATGCGGGGAGTACCGTTTGTACCACCAGTTCCTCTATACCATCTCTACACCGATGCGTCCGAGACAGGTTGGGGAACGCATTAAGACGACCTAGAGATGTCCGGCAGATGGTCGACATCGGATGCCAAACTTCAATCAACCTCTTGGAAATGAAAGCTGTCATCTGTGACAGTGCAGTCCAGCATTGGAGTCATCTACTGGTGAATTCGTCTCTTGTCATCGCAACAGACAATTCAACCGTCGTTGCTCATATCATTAAGATGGGTACCACCGGATCCTACACAACATTCCGTCTGGTTTGGACCCTCTTCGACTGGGCTCTGCAACATCACTGCCACATGCGTGCTCGTCATGTTCCAGGTCGGCTCAATGTATTAGCAGATCGCCTGTCTCGCCCCGACACTGTGCTACAGACCGAATGGCAACTGCATCCAGAGGTCTTCCAACACATCACCAGCATCTGGGAAAACCCTCTGATCGACCTGTTTGCGACGAGGAACAATGCACAGCTTTCCCTATTCGTCAGTCCGGTTCTGGACCCTCGAGCCTACGCCATCGATACCCTATCGATCAGCTGGGACAACTTCCTTGCGTACGCCTACCCACCCATTGCCTTACTGCAGGAAGTACTACAGAAGATTGTTCAACACGACTGCATCATTATTCTCGTTGTTCCGTGGTGGCCTCGTCGACCGTGGTTTCCGGCTCTGATCCCTCTACTCACCGCCTCTCCACGTCGCCTACCAGAGTGGGCCAACCGGTTACGCCAACCCTGCGGGATACTCCATCACAACCCTCAGTGGCTCAACCTACACGTCTGCAGATTATCCAGAGTACCCTCACAGACCAAGGATTTTCAGCAGATGTTGCAGAGACGATGGTTGCATCCAACCGATCTTCCACATCACACCTCTACCAGTCTAAGTGGAGATATTTCGTCTCATGGTGTCGGCGTCGATGCTCCCATCCCGGCACTGCCTCTCTTCCTTTAGATGCGGACTTTCTTCTTCACCTGCACCGAGATAAGTTTAAAAGCAGCACTATTGAAGGGTACCGATCAGCCTTGACCCGGGTTCTACGGTTATCTGCTGGCATTGACATTAGCCTGGATCTCAATATCTCTGATCTTCTACATGCTTGTGCATTACAGTCCCGTCGTTCCCGTCAACTATTACCGAAGTGGGACATTGGTGTGGTTCTCAGCGCATTCCTTCGCCCACCCTTTGAACCATTACAGTCAGCCTCTATTAAAGCTGTTTCCTACAAGACTGCCTTCCTAGCGGCCTTCGCCCTGGCGTCTAGAGTATCCGAGCTTCATGCCTTGGAAAGGAAATCGATGACTTGGACGGCAGATTGGTCACGCATATCCTTCCGCCCTGTTCCTGAGTTCATCGCCAAGAATGAGACTGTACGTCAAGGACCTTGTGCTCAACGTCTGTATTCCATCCCTGCATTATCAGATTTTGTTCAAGGACTTGATAACGACATCTTACTGTGTCCAGTACGAGCAATACGTCACTACCTCAGCCGTACCGATCCTATCAGAGGTTCTCGTCGACTACTGCTGCTCTCTCTTCTCCCAAGGGCTACTCAAGACATTACCAAGAATACGGTGGCCTCTTGGTTGAGCAAGACCATTAAATGGACATACAAACTATCCCTCGATGCCCCCCCCCCCCCACTGCTGGCCTCTGCGTCTTCTCATGAAATACGAGCCATCGCCACATCATGGCCTTTATGGAAGAACGTATCGCTGGATGACATTGTCCAATCCTGTGCTTGGAGTGCCAATTCCACGTTTACAGATTTCTATCTGAGAGACTTGTCAGTACAAACAGACAGCCTAACCATGCTAGGGCCGCTCGTAGCCGCTCAGCATGTAGTCGCCTAGTCTTCAAAAAAGAGGGGCGGGGGGCAGTACTGATCTCGGGCCGACCGTCCAGTCTGCAAGATGGTTACGAGTCACGGCACATCGGTAATCGCCAATACCAGCCAGCCAGCTGTCAAGACCCCGACACTAGGTGAGTATAATGTTTTATTTAGGTACTTTAGTGTCGGACATTCAAGAATTTCATAGGAAATAAATTGGCCATTGGAGCATATCGGTTGGTACTCTAGTATTCAGGTGCAGAAGCCCCGGTCCTTATACCCTTCTTACCGTCTTACTAGTAATTGCCTCTTAGCCCATACAGTGCTTTACACCCAGGGATACTGACGGATTCAATTAGCGTACCACGCAACTATGGTCAGTTGGTCCACTAGTATTCGGATACAGAAGCCCCGGTCCTTATACCCTTCTTACCGTTTTACTAGAAATTGCCTCTTAGCCCCTACAGTGCTCTACGCCCAGGGATACTAACGGGTTCAATTTATGGTACTATGCATCTCTGATCATTTCAGCGGTTACAGCCACACTTCAACAAAGCCGAGGCCCTCCACCTTACTGTTGGTAGTGGGGCACAACAATAGCAGGTGTAGATTTGAGCAATAAATATTAAACATTTATAAACAATGTTGGTATTTATTATCAAATCAAACCTGCTATTGTTTTGACTGCCCGACCCAGCCTCCCCGCACTCTTCTCGGCCTTGCACGCATCACGCTTATAGGCTTCAGCAGAAGAAAAAGGAAATGGAAGTGTATTATGGGCGCAGGCGCAGTGTAACCTATTGGATGAGGCTCCAGAGGGTGAGAACTTTTAGTCTGCAGTAGGATCTCCATAGGAAGACAATGGCACAACAATAGCAGGTTTGATTTGATAATAAGTACCAACAGTGTTTATAAATGTTTAATATATGTATAGGATAACATTGTGATGGTGCGTTATTGTAGGACAATCCATCTGTCCAATGAGCGTTATTGTAGGATAAACCATCTGTTCAATGAGCGTTATTGTAGGACAAATCATCTGTTGAATGGCCGTTATTGTAGGATAAACCATCTGTTCAATGAGCGTTATTGTTGGACAAATCATCTGTTGAACGAGAGCTATTGCAGGACAAACGATCTGTCGAATGACCATTATTGCAGGACAAACCATCTGTTGAATGGCCGTTATTGTAGTACAAACCATATGCTGATTGAGCGTTATCGTAGAACAAACCGTCTGTTGAATGGCCGTTATTGTAGGACAAACAATATGTTGAATGAGCATTATTGTGTGACAAATATTCTGTTGAACGAGTGTTATTGTAGGACACACCATATATTGAATGCGCTTTATTGTAGGACAAACCAACTGTTGAATGGAGGTTATTGTAGGACAAATCTTCTGTTGAATGAGTGTTCTATTAGGACAAAACATCTGTTGAACGAGCGTTATTGTAGGACAAGCCATATGTTGAATGAGCGTTATTGTAGGACAAACCATCTGTTGAGTGAAGGTTATTGTAGGACAAACCTTCTGTTGAATGGGTGTTTTCTTATGACAAACCATCCGTTGAGCGAGCGTTATTGTAGGACAAACCATCTGTTGATTGAGCGTTATTGTAGGACAAACCATATGTTGAACGAACGTTATCGTAGGACAAACCATCTGTTGCATGAACGTTATTGTAGGAAAACCATCTGTTGCATGAACGTTATTGTAGGACAAACCATCTATTGAATGAGCGTTATTGTAGGACAAACCATCTATTGAATGAGCGTTATTGTAAAACAAACCATCTGATGAATGAGCGTTATTGTAGAACAAACCATCTGATGAATGAGCGTTATTGTAGAACAAACCATCTGCTGAATGCGCGTTATTGTAGAACAAACCATCTGATGAATGAGCGTTATTGTAGAACAAACCATCTGATGAATGAGCGTTATTGTAGGACAAACCATCTATTGAATGAGCGTTATTGTAGAACAAACCATCTGATGAATGAGCGTTATTGTAGAACAAACCATCTGCTGAATGAACGTTATTGTAGAACAAACCATCTATTGAATGAGCGTTATTGTAGAACAGACCATCTATTGAATGAGCGTTATTGTAGGACAAACCATCTATTGAATGAGCGTTATTGTAGAACAAACCATCTTATGAATGAACGTTATTGTAGGACAAACCATCTGTTGAATGAGCGTTATTGTAGAACAAACCATCCGATGAATGAGCGTTATTGTAGAACAAACCATCTATTGAATGAGCGTTATTGTAGGACAAACCATCTACTGAATGAGCGTTATTGTAGAACAAACCATCTGATGAATGAGCGTTATTGTAGAACAAACCATCTGATGAATGAGCGTTATTGTAGGACAAACCATCTGTTGCATGAACGTTATTGTAGGACAAACCATCTAGTGAATGAGCGTTATTGTAGGACAAACCATCTGTTGAATGAGCGTTATTGTAGGACAAGCCATCTGTTGAATGAACGTTATTGTACGACAAACCATCTGTTGAATGAACGGTATTGTACGACAAACCATCTGCTGAATGAACGTTATTGTGGGACAAACCATCTGTTGAATGAACGTTATTGTGGGACAAACCATCTGTTGAATGAACGTTATTGTACGACAAACCATCTGTTGAATGGACGTTGTTGTACGACAAACCATCTGCTGAATGGACGTTATTGTAGGACAAGCCATCTCTTGAATGAACGTTATTGTACGACAAACCATCTAGTGGATGAGCGTTATTGTAGGACAACCCATCTGTTGAATGAGCGTTATTTTAGGACAAACCATCTGTTGAATGGACGTTATTGTACGACAAACCATCTGCTGAATGAACGTTATTATGGGACAAACCATCTGCTGAATGAGCGTTATTGTGGGACAAACCATCTGCTGAATGAACGTTATTGTGGGACAACCCGTCTGTTGGATGAGCGTTATTGTAGGACAAACATCTGTTGAATGAACGTTATTGTACGACAAACCATCTGCTGAATGAGCGTTAATTTATGACAAGCCATCCTAATTCTATTGTATTTCAACTGAAAGCAGACCCCTGCAATATCGTGACGTTCTCGGTGTGAAAGAATGTACACAAACTGATGCAGTAAAGTGTCTCCATCATTTGCCTCTCACATTTAAACTCAGATCTTTAATCTTTTTAATCAACTACACGAAATATGTACCGAATAGATTAAACAGAATAAAGGCAATAGTTTATAAAACAAACAGCACGAAATGTTTATTATCTATATATAATAGATCTAATTTTAAGATACTTTAGACATGGCTTGTCAAATATATATACATATATATATTACCGAACTATAAATCGCAACGGCCGATCCCGTCCCGAGCCCCTATACAGTGACACTCTCACCTGTCCCCCCCCAACCCCCAACCCTTCCATCAACCCATCCACCGCATCCCTGTCATCACTTCAGTGTCCTTTTCTTGTAATAATACAAATAATTATTGCCAAACTTGTTAGAATAGATTCCATAAACGTGTTTGTCTGCATGAAAAATGTACTCTTTAACAGAGTATTCATCACAAATATTTACACACATGAACATGCTTATTATGAGTGGCTAACGAAATCCAAAATGGCAGATACTGTACAAAAATGTCTTAAATATAAACACATGCAAAATTGCATAAGTCCATTGTTTTCCTACAAAACAATGTTTCTTGGTGTTCATTGTTCACAGTCTTGGCGTCTGATGATCGCCTTAAATGGCGTCATCGCAAATCTGAGATGTCGACCACCAAAGAAATCACACCATCAGAAAAGCTTAGTAAATGCAATAGTTGTGACTACCAGCGACAACGGTCCTGCCCCATGCCAATATATTGACATAAGTTAACAACCCATGTAGAGTTAAACCTTCGTCGTCCGCGGCTCTTGCTATCGGTTCGATGCGTGCCTTACCGGTACCGAACCTTCCAGACAGAGCAGCAAGTCATGGAGGTCGACCATGGGTGGTACAAGTAAAGTTTTCGAGTCTTCGTTTGTTCCTACACTACGCCAGGTTGACTCTTATCCAATTTACATGTACAGTCCCGGACCACTTGGCTCCATGGGCCGTGCAGCTCTATCCGAGTAATAAAACAACCCCTCCCTACTCTCTGACCAGTATTTTTATCGAGTTCGGCAAACAGCTCGATAGCCGCGAGGAGCTGATATGTCTGAGATCAATCTTCAAATATCAATGGCCGATTGAATTTCTTGTGTTCACCGACATCATCTGTGTAAGAGTCACGTGATCGGCATGTATCGCAGCGTACTGAACGTTGATGTTTGAAGACTGCATGCAGACACATCAGATCCTCACGGCTATCGAACTGTTTGCCGAATTCGATAAAAAATATTCGACAGAGAGTGGGAAGGGGTTGATTTATTGCCCGATAAAGCCGTATGGGCCATGGAGCTTAATGGTCCCGGTCTGTATATGTAAATTGAATAAGAGGGAGCATGGCGCAATGTAGGAACGAATGCAGACATGAAAACTTGGCTAGCTCTTGATCAACCCATCTTATCTCACTTCATATTATATCCATATCAAATTGACCTTCCTTTATATTCTCGCACATTCCACATGTATGACCGTGTGCTCGAGCAATTCAGCAACTGGTCAACACTAGTTTACAAAACTTGTGGACTCCAGAAACATCACATTTTTAAATACTAATAATATCTACTGGATATTTCGGGTAATGGCAGTAGAAACGTCGCGTGAGCCCAGTCTGACGACAAGGGAGACATCCCATGAGAAGTCTAAAAATGACATGAAATGTTCCGTATTACTAACAATGCATTCAAATTTACGGTAATCGAACGCCTATCTCTCACGAACATAATTTCATGAGCTTCGGAGGAACAATTGTCTATAAACCTGTGTATATATACGTGTACTCAAACAATTTGTGCAACTAGATCCGACACATGCGACCAACAGCGAGGATATCGAGTTCAAATAAGACACCTCTCAGCACGGGAATTTCCGCTTCCGGTCGCGCACTTGCAAACATCCGGGCACTCTGTCGCAGAGGTTATGGGGGTCATTCAATTACAACAGTGGCATCAGTATTGCTCTGGTATACCGGAACTCCTTTTGAGGAAAATCGGCAAAGACTTGTTATTGGATGAATTTTTATCACGAGACATCCGCTCTGTAGACAGTTCCGCCATTTTTCACATCTTCGGTGGGAGGATCCTAGATGCATGTTTGAAGGCAAGGGTTCCTTGGCATGAGACTGTTTCCTTGCTCAATAGAGCCACCCGGACTTCGTTATTATCTACATCGATTCAAGTATAGAGTTTTCGGACACTCTTTACATTTGACATAGCAACACCAGTAATATTTGCATTCGCAGCGTTCTATAATCTGCATGGTGAAACTGTTGTAACCACGTCCACAGCACATTGACAGACACCCACCTGACCCCTTACTCTCGTTGTCACAATATCTGGAAAACAAATAATGCTGAGTTAATGTTTAAAATACTGTAGGTTTAAAAGTGCGAATTAGTACACCAGTACTCAATGCATACTGTATGAGTAATCAAAATGCAGTTATGCCCTCCCTTCTCCCTCAGCCCCTCAACCAAAGCATTTCCTCGCCCTCCCCAATCCCACCTCGCCTCTCCTACATTAATCCTCCACAATTGGTGCATCACCTCCACCCCATCCCTCCACCCCACTAAACGTCACGCTCTTGTACCATCTGTGATACTATGTCACATCAATGTTATATGGAATGACATTTCCTGCACTGTTGACCTGATTGCAAAATTCACAAAGCTCCTTCAAATTATTTATGTCATCTGCTAAGAGTAGGATCATCTTCCAACATGCTGGCAAAGTTTGAGAGAGGGAAAAATACAAGGCTATGTGTCAGAATTACAGCTGGGAAGACGTTACGGGGAATATTTATATACAGGTAACTTTGCCTATTACGTTGATGAGCGTTGGTTGACTGCTTGTTGTATTCACTAAAGTGTTAGCAATTTAACAGCATGTATAGAAATAGAAAATATATCCGAGAGGGTATGTTAGATCGCAGAAAAATGTGACAATATTATGAGCAGAAGAAACCTTGGGATTGTTAAAACCCTTCTTTAAGAAGAGTCTAATTGCCACTGTGGACTACGTCTTGTGTCTTACGTGTCAGTGTGAGTTGCGGGAGGTCCGTGACATTGACCTTGGCCAGAGACCTTTTTACCTCAATCGTGGTACACTACATATAGCTTCCCACCAATGCATACGCTCAAAACGTGATTTTCAAAGGTTTTATTCACAGTGACCTTGACCTTTTGATCTCAATAGGTTTCTTGTTTGCCATCATGTATTCCTGAAGTTGACTCACAGTCTACACCCTTGGACCAAAGTAATAATGCAATGTTGTCAATAATTCCCCGTTTGACCTCTGACCGCGTGATATTGACCTTTGACCTATTTGTATCTGGCATATCGCTTGTCACTGATCACTCAAACAAAAAAATGAATTTCGATGATTTCCTATTTTTAATGCCAATGTCCAATGGGCCTCAACTATTGTAGGCGACAAGGACTTCACCAGCTGCAGCTAACGTAGTCCAAAAATACTGGTAAAATGCTACCCGCTGTCTGGCCTTTTACTGTAGAATAACGGTTGTTGTTGTTTTGATTTATTCAAAGATTCCGACATTACCACATCGCAATGTCGGAAGATGATCAAGAAGGAAATTCTAACATATGCAATCTATGACCAGTGAATTTGCAGTTCAAGCAAACGGTAACCATTATTGTTCAGACAGAATTCCTATCTGGCAAAAGGTAACCTCGTATTTTACCTGTAATTCCATGGGATTGTTTTTAGAGTGTGTTCGTATAATTATTGAATCTATTGATACGAGTCGAATATAAATACCTCATTACAAAAAAAATATGTATGTATTTGTAGCCATCGAAGAATTCCTAGAATGCTCAGAATTCCACAGGGATGGGTTAGAAGTAGGCGACATTGAACAGACGATAATGAGCCGCGATTACAGCAAAATTCCTAACTCACCTGCCGGTCGTGCCTACGGAGCCTGTCTTTTTGTCCGGATTACAGTAATCTGGAGATTTAGTAAAGTAAAGAAGCTCGTTGCTCCGAATGTTCCGGATTTGCGGGTTTAGAGGGATAAACTGTTTGACTTTGTTGACCCGCCGGTAAGCAACTTCCACTGCTAAAGCGTACTGTCTCTTTAGTGTAGCACCGATCTTGTCGAAATCAGGGAGCGCTCGCCAACAAGTCTTGATGGAGCATGAACCCGAGACTCCATGACATTTACATGCGATGGTTAAGCTTTCCGCAACAATCTGTGAACATCAACAAATACAACATTATACACAAGAATTATGTTAAGTATATGTGGACTTTGCAGTTGTCATTCAGCAAATATATCCCCAAACCTACAGAACTGAAAATACCAAATGAAGTAACAAATCGGCTCACTGATCGAGAACATGCAGGCCTGTATTAACCTTGTATCAGGTTCACGAGATGTTAAGCTGATATTCAGTCTCACTTTACTGCTAAGCGTACGCCCCAAAATTTCACTTAACTCCAGGCCGAACACCCGCGAAGTTTTGCTTCAGTAACTGGCGAACACCCCCAAACTCTCAATTCACTACCTGCCGAACACCCCAAAAAGGCTCACTTTACTTCCTAGCGTAGCGAACACCCCAAATTCCCACTCCACTGCCTATAGAACACTGGCGAATTTCAACTCCAATGCCTATTAAACACTCCCAAGTCCCAGCTCATTACCCAACCAACACACCCAATTCACCACTCAGCCAACACCCCAATATCCGAGTTCACTATCCATGGTAGTCAACACCCCCAAGTCCCAATTCACTACCGAAGGCATCACTCCTAAATTCACACCTCACTACCTAACCAACACTCCTAAAGTCGCACTTCAATATCTAGCCAACACTCTCAAGATGGACCGAATTGGCGATTGTGGAAGTTTTTAGTTTCGTTTAGGCCTATGATAAAGTGGTACATACGCAGAGTCGGTAACTTTTGATCATTTCTTGGTTAAGTAATATTCTTCGTTTGTAGGCCTCCTGGTACCAATATTAACATACATACGATCCTCACAAATAAATTGAATTGAATTGAATTGAATTTCAGAAATGGAAACGAGTATACTTGCGTCATAATTAGATTAGTTCCGGAGGCTTAAACACAGCTTTAATTGCTTGCGAGTACGAGTTTTCATTTAACTTAGAGTAGAAATTTATCCCTAAAATACACTGGACAAAAGCTATAAATCTGTCTCCGGTGACCTATATAGCAAGTTTCATTCTAAGTTCAGCCTCTATGGTTAGATCCCAAAACGTTCTATAATAATAGGAGACGGCCTTTCTACTCTAAATCTTAACACATATCGCCCATAAATTATCAATTTGACGAGAACTAAAATGGCAGTTGAAGATCTAAAGTACTATGCCTTAAGATTATATCAAGCAGGTGCCCTTCTGGTTACAATTTATAGCCTGTTCAAAAGAAGATAACCTAAAGTGAATTTTAAGGACTAGGCCCTGTCGGTGTCATATTTCCACCCGCATATTGTTAACACATCCAAATCGAATGGACGGAGATGATAAGGGAATAGAGATATAAAGGCAGCAAATCAAATGATAGTATTAGTATAATTATGGGCAGAATGGAATACCCAAACTGGAGATTATTGAATTTTGCTACCGTGACACCAGAATTGGATGTAGACGATGTAAGAAAACAACACCGTACGAAACAGGTCGTGTGTTTTTGCGCAGAAATTAATTTTTGGGTTCACAGCGAGAAGAATTTCTCTTCGATAAACGCCACGACATCTTTAAGGAATGTCTAGGCTAGTATAGCTTTCTACACTGGTTACTTAAAAGGATATTTTTCATGTGTGACACCCATTTCCGAGTAGCAATATATTCCAGAAGAACCAGTACAAGGCGTAAACATATTTGGACTGGTAGCGATCTTGTGCGCCGATATTAATCAACAACACGGAAAATTATGCAGAAACTTGTCAAAAAGGCCTCCATTCTAATTTTTCCAAATTATAGAATGTATATCGTAATATCACGGTAGAATACGATCGTAGCATGTAATACATGTATCTCTGGCTCTACGACTGGCATAAATCATGGTATTCAAATGAACAATCACAATCAAAGCGTGATTGATATGCATTATACATTTATAGAAAACTTGGAAATGGTCAGTGATCAGGATTTCATTCAAATAATATCACGATGTCTTGTTGTCATCAATAATATCACGATGTCTTGTTGTCATCAATAATATCACGATGTCTTGCTGTCATCATTGAAAACTGTTGGCCGCTTCTCTCATGCAGGGCATCTCATTATGTGGGTATTTTTAAATTTCATTTGATGCATAATAGGAATTGATGCTGACGTACGAATTGCGGATCTGAAGTCCGTACCTTAAACGATAACTAATGTGTCCAATGTCACCCTATCTGCCGTAACAGTGACATTACATCAAACGCAACAATTAAGTTCGAATTTGTCGATCAAATAGTAGCCGGATTACTTAGTATGGTCTGGAAAAGCATATACTGATTTGAAGATTAAGAGTCATAACTTCGTGGAAACAGCTGAAAAGCCTGAGAGTGCACACCTACATAACGCTAAGCAATCTGCCACACAGGTTCAAAACGTACTGACAGTGCACATCCGCGCGGTACTTAACATCTTCCATGTAAGTTGTTCATGAAACAGTAATCGAGGGATGAACCGGACATATACATATATTGATGTCGACGATAAAGGGCCATAACTCTGAGGAAATCAGAATGGATAAAACAAAAGCCGTGAGCTCACATATCCCCAGTCAGATGACACAAAACAAATACTGGTACTTATTTAACAACTTGGAAATAAACAAAAATTAGAATCTGATCTTGAAAAAAAAGGTCAGTCATCTTCAACTTTCTTCTGGATCTTTGCCAGCTGCATACATAGAATTAATTTGGAAAGCCCTCTTATAATTCTTCAAGATAGAACATAAAATAAACAGTGAATGGCCTTGTAAAAATAGGCCAAGGTCAGTCAAATAGGAATTTGGATACTATAATCAATCAAAAAGTACTGCAATAACTAGAATTTGACCTTTTAAATTAGGTCAAGGTCAGTCAGTATCCATAGGCTTCTGACTAATCACCAAGTGCAACTATTGTATGAATTTGGAGGGCCTGGCTATAGTCCTTCAAGAGATATTGTGCTCCACACTGACAATGGACAGATGGCTGGACAGACAGGCGCCATCAATGACAATAACTCTTGGTCAAAGTTGGCCAAATCAAAATCAATTACTTTAGGGTTTGGGGTATACTTGGAATTTGATCAAAATTCACAATTTCTTACTTTTTCACATTTTCTGGCCTAGGTGACCTTGCCGTTTTGAACTCAAAGTAAATAGCATTATTCTCTGCCCCATATGCAAGGTAGGCATCAATCGTTGAACCAATTCTGGACATTTCCATTTTTTACGGGTTCTCTGGCTTGACTGAACTTGACCTTTGACCTTTTGACCTAACATAAAATAACTTTACTCTTCACCCCATCAGCACTATATGATGTTTGGTACAAATTAATAAACTGGAACTGGAGATTTCCCGCTTTTTGCAGAGTTTCTAGCTTAAGTGACCTTGACCTTTGACCTAGTGACCTCAAAATCAATAGCAAGAAAGCTATTCCCCAATTTTACCTTCAGTTAAAATTTGGAGCAAATTGAATCAATTGTTTTCAATGTATCGTGTTAACGGGGAAACGTGACGCACACACATACACAGTGACACACACACAAACAGCGATTCTATATCCCCCGACCGGTGTCCGACGGGGGATAAAAACAAGACTGTGTACATCTACAAGCTACTAAGCATCTTCCATGTAAGTTATCGCCGGGATAATTTTGGCCATTCGGACGTACGGACGAACAAAGATATTCTTATATAATCTATTTGGGGGAGCATATATATCATGTTGGCTCAAGGCATCTTACTAGGACCACATGGGCTTCAAAATACGCCCGCACATGTTTATCCTATTTGATGGAATGCGACCCCACATGAGGACTCGTAGCCAAGCCGAGCTCTTATCTCTATATTGTTATATTTGTAAGCATAATTTATTGCGCCACGTCAGCTGGTGAAGCCCTATTGAATGCACATTTTCTTTGTTCTCCTTCAACCTTTCGTTCATTAGTTCATTAACTTGGTAAAAAATGGACCGATTTCGCTCAAATTTTTACTAGGATAACTATATAGTCGTGCAGATGTCGATCATCAAAATTGGTCAATTGGTAAAATTAAACGCAATATAAAAAGGGTGGTCGATGACAATGTACTGACAAGAAGTCATCTGATCCAACAGAACAAGGTCAAAGGTCAAGGTCACTGAGGCCCAATATCAGAAAATCAGTTAGTATAGTGGAAGACGATATTCAAGCGAGGTAGGCCTGCCAGGTTGAGGTGAAAAGATCATAGGGCGTCGCTGTGGCCTCAAAAATGAGGAAATTTATGAATAAAAATTGTCCGTGTACTCCAGAATCTGGATTGTGATATAATTCCAGGAATAACTCAGGGTTATGTCAAGCAGGAAAAAAAACTGCGGTCGAAAGCAGGGCGGTCAAGGTCACTGTGGACCAATACTCCGGAAAAAAACAATTAAACAGAGAGCATCGTAAATAATTTTTGCGGAAAGGCATTAAGGACAGACAACTACCAAGGATTTAGATCAAAATGTCACTCGCCACCAACAACTTCCACAATGAAACATGAAAAACAAAAATACCTGAACGTGTCAATTAGGTTATTGTTAGTATTTGTACGTTACAAAATTCGTATCATTCTTCCCGGTTTAACAACACCAAAAAGTGCCTGCGTTGTTTACCCTGTTTCCTAATAACAGTGTTTCTGATCTTTAACATCATATAGATCAGAGGTCTGGAGAGACTTACTTAGTAGACATGGAGTTAATGAAAGCTCGTGTGAAACACGGGCAAACAGCATTTCCCCAGATAATTTTGTAACCCATAATTTGGTACTCACAGGGCTTTAGATCTCCCCAATTTGGGCACACCCCTTATTATGGGTGGCAAATTTTTTTTTGGATGAGACAGAGGGTGGGGCACACACCCCTGGAGGATGAGCAATCACGAATCATCCCTGGTAGAAGTGCCTCGGAGAAGGGATTTCTTCACCAATGGGCGAAACCCAGTGTGAGGCAACACCAACTTTATTTTGCATTTCATGGACCCACCGACATTAAAAAATCGAATAAAAATAAAATTTCAAATTGCCACTTTTATATTTCCTATGAAAGTTTGAACATAAAGACTTTAACCCTCTTTTTATTTCTGATTGTATGAATTAGGCTGTTGTACTCTATCTGAAACAATGCCAGCAAATAACTAGAGCCTTAGGCACTGAAACGGGGCTATTTAAATGTAAAATAGGCTGTTGGAATAATTCCACTAACTCTTTGATGTTCAGTCCCCATGGCGAAGAGCCATACAATTTGTAGTCTCACACATTTCTCTCAATAAGGTACTAGGTACACCCCTAGTTTGGAAGGTTACAAATTCTGACAATGGTTGTATGCAGACTTGTACATGTAGAGCACTGCATGTTATCTAAAGTTTGGAGTTTGACCCTATCAATTAACCCTATCAGCTAAGTGAACCAAGCCATTGACCTAGGTCATGCATGTGTCATGCAAGTGTTTATGCTCTAAATGGTATAGAGGGTCTGGTGGAGGGATTGTTTGTGTGATAGTTCCCAAGTTACATACCGTGTATACAATTTCTGCAAGAATGGAAGCCTAGAAAATTAGAATTTCTTGCCAACATGGCAAACATATGATGTCTGCCTTAAACTATTTTCTTCTGTATTTGTTAAGTGTTCTAAATCAAGTTTTTTATCAACCAGTGATTTATGACATCCTTTCAGGAAAACACTCTAAGACAATCTCTGAATAGTATCCATTTTGTATTCATGCTCTAAAGCAGGAAATCTCTGTGAAAATGACATATGAACATATATAAGAATAGCAGAAAATATTTAACTTCACTAATATAGACCAGGTGAAACAAAATCTAGCAAAAATAGTTGACCAAACTATTCTGCAGTAGCTGAATAACTTGAGGACTCTTTTCTTCTGCTCTTCCTCTCAAGCCTAAAGCAGTTAAATAAACAACCAGTCACCCTGGCAACGGTACCAAATGTGTTCAAGTTTTTCCTGACTACAATACAGGACCATTAGTCCCTACGGGACTAAATCGCCCCGTGAAAATGCCAAACAACAAAAAATAAATGCCTTTCACTATAATTTTTCACTGTAAGTCAGTGAATTGTTGTTGTTGTAAAATGCTGCTAATATTACTTAGGCAATAAGGACATTCAATGTAAATCAGGAACCTTCACTGGCTGTGTGATCTATCACTGTCACGGTACCCATATTTCGACAGTGATGCAGTATGTCAGAGCTAGGGAATGGAGGGTGTTTCAACAACTCAGCCGATACAACATGGTTTAAGTTGAAGCATGAAGCTGTTGGAACAAGTGCAAAATTCGTTAAATTGTTCTGGAAGACAACCACAGCCACAACAAAATGATGACAATGTTAGATTTGGAGTGTATGTTGGCAGTTAACATGTGACTTAACATACAGTTTTTGACCTTGAGAAAACAGGTCAACATCAGTCATATTCAAAGAGTTCAGGTCCATCATCAGATGCATATATGTGGTATCAATTTAGAATGCCTAGCTATATTTCATGTTATATCATAATATAAAGTATATAACCTAGAGAAAATAGGTTCAGTCAAATGGGATAGGCTTCTAGTCAGTCACCAATTGCACAAGTATGATGAATTTGGAGAGCTCATCTTCACTCCTTTAAAATTTATTGCTTGTGCTAACTTTGACCTCGATAAAACAGGTGAAGGTCAGTCAATTTCATTAATTAGGCTTCTAATCCATCCATGGTCCGAAATAGAAAACTTTTGATGACCTGCCGTTGTTTTTTTCAGAGAAAAATCGCAGGTCAAATTGAACATCACCTGCTATTTTTATAATTGGACAGCTATTGTTTTCAACCTGTGCAAATTCAGACGAAAATAGTTAATTTAACACCATACAGTAAGAATCATTCATTTGTTAAGTTTCTTATGCATTTTATCTATCCAATTTCACAGGAAAATAAACTATAATTTGAACCATCTCTTGTTAATATGCATGTACAGATTGACAGCCCTTATTAGTTACTAGAGACTGTCTTAGAGTGAACATTATTGAACTTTAATGGTGTGATTCAGGTGTTACAATACACACTCCACAAATGTTGTAACTCGCATGGGAATATACAATTATGAAACATGCGAGTTACAACATTTGTAGGTTTCCATCAATTCTGATGCGGATTGGCAAAAAAATTATACCTATATTATCTTAAAATGACAAGTCTTATCCAAACTTCATGTCATGTAGAAGTATTCAATGTAGGTACATACCCACTTTATCACCATACTTTATTCATTTGTGCACAGTTTACTTAGTTCTTGCCAGATAACCAGATTATGCATTGTTTTTATCAATTAGAGTGTGTATTGTATCACCTGAATCACACCATTTGTAGATCGCTCAACAATTTCTGAAAATGACAGCATTTTAATATCCGTCCTACTGGCTTACCTATTCATAAATGTGTATTGGCTAAGATCACATTATGCCTTGTATATATACATGTACTGTGCGTATGGAACTGTTTGTAACTTTGTTCACTGCTGAAGATGCTATAACTAATAGAGAACTATACAGAATGAAATTTGTCATCTCTACTCGGGAGTTGATTTTCTTCTCTATTATTGGAAAATCAGTGGTTCCAATGGATTACTTCAATTAGATATACTTATAAAAATTTCCCAGGTGGGATGTGCCATATAGCAGGTATGTAGAAGTTCCACTTCAAAAATCTTTCTACTTTTTCAGTTCAAAAAATAATTATCAACATTTGTAACCATGCTGTCAAAATGCATTGGTATGTGCAATTCCACATCTTCAGTTTCAAATAAATTCTGGGGACTTCCACATAAAACAAAAAATTGTGCATTAACTGAGTGATAATTTGTGATTTTATTCATTGAAAATTGGCCAGAATGCATCCCCAGAAATCTGGAAGCCCAGGGCTATGTCAGTAATGGAGAGAGAAATAGCAATGATTTTGGAAATGAAGTGTTTACTTTGTTGACACAAAGTCTACTAGCCCACTTATGTAAAGTGCATTATGCAATAAGTCAACAATTACAGGTCTTATTACCTGAATGGTCAACATACAGTGCTATAAAATAAGGTGTGAAAGGTAAAGCAGTCTATTTGACAAAAATGGTCAGACTTCAAGCTCACTTGAATCCTTTCTCCATACTGACCAGACACTCATGGCAGCATATTTTCTCTGGCTGCATTTTAGTTATGTGTGTAAGCAGGGGTTGATGTAGCCTTGATTTAGATATATTTAGCTGACTTTACCCTGTGCCACATGATTATGCCAGCACTAACAGCACCAATGTCCTTACAATCCATTTTTAAAACATAATGTTTATAAAATTAGTAATTGTAAAAAAGAATGTATAATGAGATATAAATCAAGCATTGTGTTGATGGGCTGCAAAATCCGTATGAGAGGTGGGCCTTCAATTTCAATCAATCAAAAAAAAACTTTCAGTCCTTTGAAATCCTTTGTCAGTCTGACAATAATAAATTTCATGAACAGTTGAAACACCAATAAGTTTACTGTCTATAGTTCCACCCAATGATGAACAATATCACGAACCTACATGATGAAGCAAACTCCTCAGATGTGGCCTGGGGAATGTATAGATATTGGACTCAAGTCATGAGAATTTCATATATTTAAAAAATGGCCATTTGGCCCTACATGGGATGTGAATTATAACACTGGGAATGTTATATTGATGTTCAGCAAAATAGAATTACTTTTCCCTGATTAAGAAGCAAATGCGTCTCCATGATTCGCCAACTCCACCAAAATCTTGTCAGTTCTTTGCCTATCTTGCAAGATCATTATACCCAAATTTCATGGAAATCAAACACGTTGTTCAGAAGATATGATGTTACACATGTTTACCTGCATTCATGTCTATAGCGCCATCTAGTGATGACCAAATGCCACGAAAAACAAGTGGGTGAAATCTACAGCCCTAGGGAGATGGCACATAAAAGTTTAATGGAAAAAACTTTAATCGTGATAATGGTTATTGAGGTTTTGACGTTAAGTCAGATAAATGAGATTTTTCATTTAAATGGCAATTTGATTCGCACGGAAAGGGAATTATCATATCGGCAATCCTATATTTATGCTTGGCAACCTAGAATAGAACAGTTTTTAAATATTTCTCTAAGCGAATTTGTGAATTTTCATTTGACGAAAAACTTTTTTTTTTGAGACACAAAAAACTTACCTTTATAATTATGCCAGCTACACCAAAACCTTTTCAGCACATTGACTATCCTTCAAGACCATTGTAATAAAATTTCAAAGAAATCAGACAAGCCGTTCAGACGAAATCGTCAGAGAAAGGTTTACCTATGCTCTGACTACAACGCCACCTAGTGGTGAGCAGCGGGTATCGAAACACAACCAGACAAATTTCCCAGGCCTAAAGAGATAGTACACCAAGTCTGACCCAAAAATATTTAACGGTTTCAGAGATATTCACGTTTAAAGTCGCGGCGGCGGCGGCGGATCCGGCGGAGCCGTTTCTCATGAAAACATAAGAGCATCCACTTTGTGGAAATGCTCTAATTATAGTATTTGCAAATCAATACAAAACATCCCAACAGTTAGCTCTCTCAAATACAACATTGCCGTGCTTTTGGTCTTGGCTTTCAACTCAATGTAGGAGAGATTACTTTTCCTCAATGAAATCCATGGAGATATCGTAGGTAGAACATGCAGAGAGACAGAATCAATGCTATTTTCCCAGGAGTTTGAGATATTGCTCAGATTTCCCTACCTTTCACAGCTCTGATCTGGAGTTATACAGCACGAATCTTGAAATATCAAACTATTTCCTACCGTTCGACCCGCAAAGACCGTCACCGTCGGCCATTTGACCATAAAACAGGATAGAGGTCAACCTTGCCCCATCGCTAAAGTTTTCCCAAATTTTGGTGCCAGTTGAATTGGAGCGATATGCAGGAGGTGGGAAATATTGACGACGTCTGGCGACTAAAAAGCAACCATATGACTCAGAAAAGCATCCCTCGACACCTCACATTCAGACCCGAGAATACGGTGAATTCTCGGACGTAGCCTTAGTATCTCAGCCGCGCTTTTATTGCAGATGTTCATGCGGGGACTATGAAGTATCCACACGGCCCCTAGCACCGGCTTAAGCGGAATTAGATACGCTTGCTTGGGAGCTGTGATGACAGATCAGCTCAAACAACTAATCTGATGTTAATTGAAAACCCAGAACCCGAACAGACAACAGAATATAATGGACATGCTTACATACAGACATCAGAATCATTATTCTTATTCTTCGCCATGAATTGGGGATATAGTTTATCCTTGCCTCATCGGTATAAGGTATCTCTTAAAGATTCGGTATCCGTCCATACCACGAAACTGGCCTTATTACACAGACCAGAAACAGTTAATAGACGCGGACCGAATACGACTATATCTTGTGCATGATACCCCGAGAACAGCGTTGTAGAGGAAATTAGGTTTAATAGAGCAAATCAGATGACGAAGAATTTAAAGCGGAGGTATACTCAGTAGGCTTACTTGACATACATCTGTCAGTCCGCAGTAAGCTAAGTCTAACAGAGTGCCTGACTGGATTCAACCCGATAGATTCCTCCGGACTTCATGTCTTGTTTTAGTGGCTACTACTTCAAACATGGCAGTGTGACTAACGTCACAGGACCTACGAAGTATGGTAGGCATTAGGACTCCAACGCGCACTGAACTCCCCCCTCCCCCCGCTGAAATGCTGCCAATATTAAATGGGCACAGTCAAAGTCAGAATCATCACCAGAAATTTTCTTCAAAAGTAGGTCAGCTCAGAACTTGCTGGTAACAGTCCGCTAATGCACGTTCATGCCAAAAATCCAGGTTCTGATGTCAGCGGTTTTCCTTATTTTGCCGACGAAAGGACTCGGATGGACTGAATCATTCACTCATTACCGGACAATTTGCATACTATCGTCGAAAAAACAAGCGCCATTGACATTAGCGTAATCATTTCACTAAGACCATCTGCAACCAGCCTGACTATGTGCCTCATGGCAATGTGGACCAAGAGAGTGATTCATGACGGCAGAAAGACTCTACCTGGCTTCGCCATATTGGAACTGTACAATCAAGTGACAAAACGCTGTCACATGAATTTCGAAATTTAAATATTGATTTCTTACCCTTCTCCCTGCTTCATTATTGTGTCTATTTATTGAAGCTTTTTTCCCTTTCTTGCGTTTGCCCTTTTTCACCATAGGGGCTTCCGTAAAAAGGTCACTGAATGATAATCCGAACTGGACATCATCGCCACATCCTCCCCATTTGAAATCTCCGTCCGGTGGACTGTTAGGTAATGCTCCACAGCTACATTTTGTTGTTACCCCTATGCTGCAAGCACGTGCCACCGCATGGACGAGGGAAGCTGATGATATTCCAAACACATAAGCTTGTTCCCTTGTACCTGTAACGACAGAAACAGTATTGAAATCAGTGAAGATAAATTGTTCGGGTTCTAAACAAGAAATATCTCCAAGAAATGATGGACGACGGAGTTTAAATGGGGAATTTGGTAATGATTATTCTGCGAAATAAGTATTCTGTTAAGTATTTAATTGCGCAGGATTAATTGGCAGAGTTGATTTAGCAGGTGTAACCATTTGTTGCCATTTACCATCTCTTCCACAACGGACAAGGAACTGTCAGTGTCCACGCGTGTCACTGCCAACAATGATGGTAAGATGAGGTCGCCCAGCCTTATACACTAACTATTAACTATCGACTATGTGGCTAAAATATAGGTGTGGATATTATATAGATGTGGTTGTGGATATTTGGACGTCTAAATGTGGATGTGGAAATGTGGAAGTCGATGTGTGGATGTGGAAGTCGGTAGGTGGGGAAATGTGGATGTATATATGCAAATGTGGATATAAAGATGTGGATGTGGATATCTGGATGTATAGATGTGCGTGTGGATATTTGAAGTGGGCATATGGATATGGAAATGTGGACGTGTAGATGTGGATGTGAATCTCAAGATATAGATATGATATAGGTGTTCGATAACCCATAAGAACGCATGAAATATATAAAAGAAGAAGTAGTAGTGGCGGTGGTAGTAGTAGTAGTAGTGGTGTCGTTGGTGGTGTTTGTATAATATCT
>JAVTVY010048840.1:0-22377 GCA_036873755.1 Hanleya hanleyi
GACAGACATACAAAACTGTCTGACATGACTCTAAAATTCAACAGTGAATCTTGGTAAACACAAGATTCATCTACCCAAGGGGGACTACTCAATATTGCTTGTCTGTCTCGAAGCACAATTGGAGCGAAATACCAAACTGACAATGGCTAAAAATTTCAAAGGAGAGAGTAATACAGATGACGTCTACATAAGGGGGACAACTCAATGTGACATATGCTTTGCCAGGTAAAATAGAAGAGGTAGAACGAATGACCTATTTGACAAATCAAAATATTCAAAAGATTGGAAATGAGAGGGAAATCAAAGTGGCATAACTGACATCACTAAAAGTTGAAGACTGAATCTTGTAAAATGGCGTATCTGATATTATTAAAAATCCAAAAGTGCGTCTTGGGTAATGACGTTATATCAGTCAAGGGAGACTTTTCTGTATTCAACATGGCTGAAAATGGAGGTGACATTCCATCTAGCTGAGGAGCGCAGCTCGATGTGGTGTAATTCTTCGCAGAGTGAAATAGAGGTAAACTGGCATGATCATCTGTTGTGAGATTGATCAGAAGTATTAAACATGTGTGACCCAGCAAAAAATTCCACAGAAGACATTGGAAATGGGTGATAGATTTCAGTGATAGGTGCATATATTGATCTCACGTGATCCCTCACTTGTTGGAATGACCAATTCATATCGCATGCTTTTCAGACAAAATTTCTTGTAATGATTTTATGACAGTTCAAAGTACAATAATTCAGAAATGAAAGTACTCAAGAGTACTATTGTCTGGAACAGTAATGGATGTGCAATATCGATTCGTTGCTTCAGAATAGTGTGCATCTATTTCGATTTTCGGGAGTTTCCGACTGCCCGCTAATTGCAATGTTATTTGTTCAAAAGTCTGAAGAAAGTTAATTACTTGATTAATAGATCACCATGTGTTATATATAAATGCGTGACTCACGTGCACTGATCTAGAGATGATAGCCTTGTCGAATGGGTTTCTGCAATAATGTGATGTTCATATTGAAATCCTCATATTTTTCAAAAACTCATGTTAATAGACGAGACATGTATGGCTTAATGTCTTGGTGTGATTATTTGCTGGCTTTTATGCTATGGAGATCTAGAAACGCTATTGGATGGCCGTAACAGCCGAATTCTTTATAATATGACAATATTTCTAACGTGCATATTTATATTGTGGTATAAGCTTCTATTCCGTTATTCAATATTCAGCATTCGTCCATTAAAGAATTTCCGCATCCATAATTCAAAGAAATAATTTTCATAAGAGCATTAGCACTAAATTAAAGGAAAAAAATAAAAAATAAAATAAAATAACATAGGCTAGTTTCCTGCTAGAGGGAATCGGTCAACTGCAAGAGAGAGACGCGGTCAGTGGTACATGTTACTTGCGGGATTGCTCATATTACTCCAGATTTACCAGCTCACTAACCGGAGGCCATGCATCCATGTCCATGATTCTCTCAAACATCTTAGGGCCATTTAAGAAATAATGTTTTCATAGGCGTGCTAAATCGTTATTTTACGCACGGTTAGTGTGGGAAAGTTTATAAATTTTAGGGCGCGGGCGAAGCCCAAGCCCGCGCCCTAAAATTTATAAACTTTCCCACACTAACCGTGCGTAAAATAACGATTTAGCACGCCTATGAAAACATTATTTCTATTCTATTGCACTACTCAAATTGATTATCAACAAAGATTACCATGAAAGGTAAACGTTCACAACCTTTCTTCCCTTTGTTGAAATGTGCCTTCCACCTTAGTTGGCAGCGTGCCAATATCAATGGACGAGTCTATCAGAAGAGGGCGCAGTCTTTCTGCATACAATAGCATACAAGCCTATTTGTGTGTCATTCTTAATCAATGTCACGATGGAACCAACAGTTAAACTTGAAACAGAATTTACGTCTTTATTAATAATATAAAACGAATTTAATACCTTTAAATATCCGTATTTCCTATTTCGTTTGCCTGTCGGTCTCTGGTTCATTTCGTTTGTTAGCCAGATCTCTTAATTTCTTATCGTCAGCGGAGGAAAATGTACCTTTGTTCAGCTGATCACACTCGTGTTGTGTCTGCATTTAAAACAGCAAGAAGAGATTCATCATCTGAGTTTTATCTCTCATGAACTCTTCGATCTCCGCTTATCTAGATAATTCGTGTCTGAAAGCACGTCTTGTTTCTTCTGTTGATCTGTGTAACACTTGTATGTCCCAATTTGTTTGTACATGTAAATATCTACGATTATACATTTTCTGCCTTTAAAATACACTAAAGTTCCAACTTGCAGGGTATCCATTCTATTTGTTTATTGGCTTGTACAGGCAGACGAGAATTTGTCCTGCAATTTATCACCCGCCCTGTGAAATGGATTCTCCCGAGTGAACACCTGTGCGTGTCAAGATCACGAGTGTAGATTTCATAAGTCACAAATTTCTTAACCGTGTTAAATCGTCTAATAATTGCACGGTTATCACTGTGCAATAGGTGTAAGTGTTATAGAATATTATTTTTAGTCTTTGTGAATGACATGCCCGATGATTTCGACTTTTTGCGTATGAGGCATCCATGCACTTCTCTGCATCCGACAAACACGAAATAGAAACTCTCATAAACACTTATGTATTCACGCTCCAACTTTGACATAGAGAATGGCTTCTAAACTTCAACCCAGATAAGATTGAAATGGTCATTGTTAGTAATGGATAAAATTATTCTAAAAGTACTATATTTTTCAAGACAAATTTTTGAAATTTTGAAAAGATTTACAATACAGCACAAATGCAAATGGAATATTCATATTTATAAAATAAACAGTAGAGCCGCAAAGCAAACTGGTGTGATGCGGAACCTCAAGTACAAATCTTGAAGACAAGCTTTATCTATTTGCAAGCTTCGTCAGACCAATATTGGAGTATGCTTCATGGGTGTGGGATGGGCGTAGCGGGGAACTTTGTGTCAGATTGGGCGTTATTTGGATGCTCGTGTTGTTCCAGGTTTACCATGTTATTCATTGTATGTCGAAACCGGTTGGGAACAAATCACGAAGAGGAGAATAAATTGTAAACTGAAAATAATGTACTGCGATGAAGCACCAGACTACTTGGTTAATATTGTGGCTCCACTCGTTAGAGACGTTAACAGTTATAAACTGAGAAATACTTAGGATTACTCCCATTTACATTGTAGTAAAAGCGTCTAGTCCGTCACTCAATATTCAGCCGTCGTCCATTAAATAATTTCCGCGTTCATAATCCAAAGTCTTAATTCCTAATTAATATCATATTATACATAAAACTACGTTAATTTCCTGCAAGACAGGAGCGGCCAACAGTTTTCTAATGATTCCCGCAAGACATCATGATGTTCCAAAAATATCAAATCCGTATCGCTGATCAGTATTCTTAATCCCTATGATATACGTTGTAAAGCCATTATCTAGAGTATGATGTATCTCAGTCGCGCTTTGATTGATGAACACTATGAGGATCTTGAAATATATAGGTTCATACGGCCTCTAGGACCGGGATAAACGGGATTAGAACACATTCACTTAGAAGTACTTTTTTCGGCTCGTTATTGAAACTTTTAACAATCTTCAACTAAACGACGGATTTTTTTTGGGACGAGTAGAAAATCACATAATAGACAGGTGCGACTCGAACTATTGATGTCTATGAAGATAGGAACAGGATGATGTCTTGCTATCACCATTGAAACCTGCAGACCGCTTCTCCTTACAGAAAACCATTTTTGGGGTCTCTATAATTAAATTGGTGGCTATTTCGATTATTGACGCAGATATTCTTTTATGGACGACGTCAGAATATAGAATCTCGGATCTGACGCCTATATGCTTATGAATTAAGTTTGTAGATTTTGGACGAAGTTTTGTTTGAGATACACGTATTATATGAGATTCATTGACGCGGAGATGCATCTCAAATGCATCCAATATTGGGTTAGACATGTGCGAATGAACAGCAGTGTGTTCTTAGAATCTACATTCTGTATAGTGACGGATAGTCAAGTGAACACAGCAGCGTGGAAGGTTTAATGTAGTTATAGTATTTCCTTTTGACTACGCAAATTTCCCCTGGACAGTCGCACATTTGATTATCCATAGATACAGCATTTGAACATGTCAAATACATAATGTGATATTGAGGCTTGACCATCGTTCATCTAATGATCGGAGAACAAAACAACGAAAGCTTGACCTATCCACTGAACCCTGAACTCAATCGACGTTAAAAGCTTTGGAAATAGTCACTTATTCTACGTGGTAAGAGATGGACAGAAGATTGAATGAATGTGCAGTGACCAAGGGGTTTTCAGTGCTCTACCATGCAGATTCCTCGAGAGTTGTTGGTATTTATTAGGTTTGGAAGTAAAGCAAGGTAGAGTCAATAAAAGTATCGTGTAATTAACCCCTGAGAAACATTTGCGAATAGTCATCCAAGCCACGAGCCGTACTGATATGAGTGAATATCGGCGTCATAATTTAGTGTCCACGGATCCCCCATAATACCTTGCCTACTGGGCAGTATCCGGTGCGTTTATTTGGTACAGAAGAGGACAAAAATGTAAAAACTTTTTCAAGATATACCTCTGAAAATCTAGTCCACGACGCACATGAAAATAGTAACGAACTCCCACTTCTCGGGAAAGGACGCGGCTGCTAGTGTTAGAAACTGGGTCTCCATATCCCAGAAGGGGATATTGTCTAGCAAGAGCGGAACGTTATTTATAATGTTTGGACTCCGATTAAGCGCTAAATCGGACATGCATTATGTAGCCGTCGTCCATAAAGCATTTCCAGCTCGATAAATCTACAAAATTCTACGCTCACATCTCAAATCCAGGGAAGGTGATATATAACCTTCACAGTATCACCTACATAAGGAGTACGCAAAGGAAGGAGATCGCAAAAAGCGCCCATTGAATGACAAGGAATGGAAACGATCACCTTTAAAGAATTTTTGCACATAGTTTTCGTACAAATATCAGATTTGTCCGAAGGGCTGCACAATTAACACCTCTTGAAAAACCCAGATGATTGCGGTGTCGTTTACACAGGAAAAAATCCTTAGCTATTACTTTAGTGAAGCCAAAAATTTGCGCAGTCAAATTTGTGATTCGTGCAGACAAAATCCAGTTTTATACCATAAGCGCTGACAGTTAAGAGTGACATAAAATCGCGTCAATGGGCATGTGAAATCATCTTCCGTCCGTTTTTGGATTTTCCGTATACATTTCAGTATGGATTTTTTAATATAGCTAAATAATGACATCTTGAGCAAAAACTGGAAGATGTTAACTCATAAGTGTCAAGTCAATTTGAATCTTGCATTTAGTTTCCCCGATTTTGATGAAACATGCACATTAGAACAGTGAGTCTGTGTTGAAACTCAAAGTATACACACCTTATTTCAATTTGGTGAGAATTTACTGCAAGATAACAAGAATTTTGACAGCAAGAATTTTGATATTTTGCATGCATGGAGACTATGTACAACATAATATATTTGTTTCGCTGTCTGAAATGTTTTTTTTGCTGATTAATTTTCGAACACTGGTACCTGTATTCCACAAAATGCACACCCCTCAATCGAGGACAATTCGCATCTATTAGCTTGTCAATGTGCTAAATATCTTGTCATTCTTGCTATCTTGCAGTAAATTCTCACCAAATTACCAACACCGGTCAGGAGCTACAAGAATCGAAAATTACAGCTGTGAACATTATAGTAATACATGCTCCCCAGACATGCGCACTTTTGTAAACCAAAAGGCGACGCGCGACGCGAATGTCCGTCGCGCGTAGCGCGTCGACTTTTAAAAAGTCGACGTCGCGTTTTGAAAGGCGACGTCGCTCTCTCCGTCGCGCCTCGACTTTTACAATGTTAGGAGACGTCGACTTTTGAAACACGACGTCGAGTTTTGGCCTATCTCTTTAACATTATAAAACCCGACGCACAACGCGCGACGGAGAGGGCGACGTCGCCTTTTAAAACGCGACGTCGACTTTTTCCGTCGCGCGTCGAGTTTTGATTCTTCAAAAAGGCGACGCACGACGCGCGACGCAAAAAGTCGACGTCGCGTTTTGAAAGGCGACGTCGCCCTCTCCGTCGCGCGTCGCGCGTCGACTTTTACAATGCTAAGAGATAGGCCAAAAGGCGACGTCGACTTTTGAAACACGACGTTGAGTTTTGGCCTATCTCTTTAACATTGTCAAAGTCGACGCGCGACGCGCAACGGAAAGGGCGACGTCGCGTTTCAAAAGACGACGTCGACTTTTCGCGTCGCGCGTCGCGCTTCGACTTTTGGAAGTCGACGCGCGAGATCAAATTGGCACAAATAGAACACCATAAGGATCTAGTCCGTCATTCAATGTTCAGCCATCGGCCATTAAAGAATATCCACGTACATAATCCAAAGACCTAATTCATATATTCCTACGAAGTAGGCTCTCATTTGCAAATTGCTCGGTAATGAGTGAGTCAGTGAGTCCATCCGTCCATCTGAATCTTTTCGTCGGCAATATAAGGAGAACCGTTGACATTAGAACCTTGATATTTCGCATGAACGTGTATTAGGGGACTTTACCAGCAAGTTCTGAGCTGACCTACTTAGGTGACCTATAAACCTAGAAATTTTGAGAGGATTTCAGGTTAGTTCGAGATAGAGGGCTCCCAAATCATCTCTCGACCGTCTCCCGTAGAGGTCCCCCAAGTCATCTCTCGACGTCTCCCGTCGCGGTACACACTTAAATCATATATCAACCCCTACTTCGTAGGTTCTGTGCCGTTAGTCACACTGCCCGTGTAGTATTAGCGCCAAATTAAAAGAATAATTACAAGCGTCTAGTCCGTCATTCATAATCCAGCCGTCGTCCATTAGAGAATATCCGCGTCCATAATTCAAAGACCTATTCCACATTCCATATAACAGTATTAGCACCAAATTCAAAAAGACAATCATAGTATACATAAACATAGGCTTGTTTCCTGCAAGCGAGAAACGGTTTTCAATGATGCCGGCAAGACATCATGATGTTCCAAATATATCAAATCCGTATCGCTGATCAGTATTCTTAATCCATAATATTCGTTGTACGGTCGTCATCTAAAGAATGATGTATCTCAGTCACGCTTTGATTGTGACTGTTCATATGAGTACCATGAGGATCTAGAAGTACATGGTTCATACGGCCCCTAGCCCCGGGTTAAGCGAAATTAGACACAAGTTACGAAACGTAGCGCCATAGATCTTGCACGCTACGTTCGTATTTTGCTATCAGCATGCGATATGTATCGCCAAATTTCAGAAACTTTGAGTGGCGGCGCTTGGTGGAATAGCCCTGTTTTATAAGTTTCTGCAACAATGTTTTGTGACATTGATTAAAATCGTCACATTTAACACAGGATCTAGCAAATGCTACTAAGCGAGATATGTATACGCCATATGCAGGTCCCACTGGAATATTACTGTCCAGAAAGGGATGGTTTACGATGTCGAAATTGTAATCATCTCTTTTGTCATAAAGTCGACGAGAGAGAATGCCCGCTTCATTTTTATAGAGATAGAGATCTAAATATGATGTGCCTGTAGGGCTATCTGTATTTTCCTTCAAATCCAGTGATGGTGGATATATATCCTTCACTGCGTCATTTATATAGCGATTATCCACAGCGAGAAGATCGTCTATATAGCGTTTGGTGAATGAGAAAGAACGGGCTTTGAATGGATCGGTTTTTGAAAGCGCCTGAAATCATAGCATACATAAAACTAGCTAGGCAAGAGATAAACAGGTAACAGTTTTCAATGAGGCCAGCAAGACGTCATGATGTTCTAAAAAGATCAAATCCGTCTCGCTGATCAGCATTCTTAATCCATATGACACTTTCACTACCGGTACCAAAATACTAGTGACAGTTGGAGCCGGCACTTTATGAGTAGACGTGAATTACATATCATCTTTGACCCCAAAAACAACAATGTGGCAGAGACTGCAGGTCACCTTGGATATTTTCTCTTTGAAATACCCTCCGACTTGCAGCTGATGGGCTGATTTCAGCATTGCAAACAAATCGATCTTCTTGGCTTGATAATTGTGATCTTCCTTCACGTCAGTTAATCACATGGCAGTGTGACTAACGTCACAGGACCTATGAAGTAGGGTTTGATATGATGTAAGTGTGTACTCGAGAAATGACTTGGGTGTCCTTTGTGCTACCGTGAGAGAATTTATATAGCAGTCTCTAATTGACGGTGGGTACTATTAACTTTCGCAGATGTCACCGCTGGTGAGTTATTAGCGTAGCAACTATTATCGCCCTCAGTTCCTATTACCCTGGATATTTATCCGCCCAGCAGTACAGGACGAGTTCACCCATCCAAGTCTTGACCGGGCTCAAAGTCGCTCAACTTGGGTGATTTTACGAGAACCGGTGTGTCCAACGTGATATGCCGTATCTGGGAACCTTCAAAAGTCTCAGTGAAACATACAGCTAAGGGTTCCCGATGGGCATGACAGCGCACTCGCTGAGCCATCAAAAAATAATAATAAAAAATAAATATAAATGAAAATTTCATCAGAATTCGGTCAGCTCAGAACTTGCTGGTAAAAATGCCCTAATGCACGATCTTGCCAAAAAGTTCTCCTTATTTTGCCGACGAAAGGATTCGGATGGACTGACTGACTGACTCAATCACTCACACATTAGCGGACAATGATCATTCTTCACGTCAGTTAATCATAATTGATTTCACCCGTTGTATCTTACAGTCTGTATACAGGCATACCAAAGAACGATGTAGGTGCCACGGCGCAAGCGGAGACTGTACCTTCAAAACTTGCTGGAGACAACTTCCGGCTTTCAGAGAGGTCGGCGACAGACTGATGGAGAAGTACTTGAGGGCAACAAGAGTTGCTCTCAACAAAAAAGGCGCAAAAGTCAGGGCTGAAAACCCGGACTATAGAAAACCGACAAGAGAAGACTTGATATATGTTGAATATTCACCGGATTATTGTAGAGTTAATCCCCGTTTTGGAATTTTGGGTACAAGAGGTAGAACGTGTAATGGAAAATCACGGGGTATGGATAGTTGTGATTTGATGTGTTGTGGAAGGGGGTACCACACTTTTAGAAGAAGGGTGGAAGAGCGATGTGATTGTAAATCTGACGGGTGCTGCTTGAAAAAATGCAAACTATGTGAACAAACTAAATATGTACAAACTTGCATGTAACTCTCTCGATGATAAGTGAGTGACTGTCGAATATGACGCGTATATCAATGTATACATTTAGATTTGCTGGTATTTGATCGAATAACTTGGCAAAATTTTTATTTCAGGTCTTGCAGCCCTCGACACCCCCACTCCCCCGTCCTAGTTTGGAAAAATCTTGAAAATCTCATATTAGCATGAAGAATTGTTTTCAAGAAATGAACGATTTTCCCTGCGATTTTCCCTGAAAACGAAATGAATGAAGAGAGAAGATTCAGATGGCCAGTATAAATGTTCTTAAACACAATGTCCAGAACCTTTTACCCCCGAAACTGTGGATCCTCAGTGGTGGAAGGGGCTGCAAATACCAACAGGGATCAGGAGACCGGTGTCCATGTCTACACAGATAACGCTTATACCGATAGTTCCCTTATCGCTATGATGAGAAGAATGCCTGGAAATGATGAATCGTATAATTGTTTATTAGTATAGATAAATGCTAGTGTATTATGCGGTATAATTTAACCTGTAAACCGCAAATAAAGATTCACCGAGTGGTAACACAAACGATTTTTGTTTTGAAATTAAGTTGAAAATGATGACGACTCATAATTGTTTATTAGTATAGATAAATGGTTGTGTATTATAATTTAATCTGTAAACCGCAAATAAAGATTTACCCAGTGGTAACACAAACGATTTTTGTTTTGAAATTAAGTTGTAATCATTCAAACTTCACAGAAGGGGCTGAAGTGTAAAACCAAGAAAAGGTACATGGGCATATTAGCAAATGTGAGCAAAATGTCGTTGGAGTGCTACAGTAATGCTACATTGCGGAACGATAATCAGGACAATGTTACATTGTGAAAAAAATGTGTATAATGATCAACAATTTGGCATAGTAAAATCCGCCAGTTGTAAAAAAACGTATCTTAGTAATATTAGTCCGAACTCAGAAGTTTGAAGTGGGCCCAAATAGGAAAAGTCTGAAGAATCCTCTCCGCGTTCATGATTTCGGCGTTCATGATTTCGACCTCCGTTTAGGTTGAAATTCATTCTCTACGCCCGTAAACTGATTCAATCTCATTTATCCCACACCATTTCTCTTACCAAAAATCACAACAGAAAGGCCGCAATGCTGAACATCATATTTTCATCGAGGAAAGGATGGCTAACCTGCACATAGATGCGAGGGAGGTGAGTAGCTATGATAGCAAGCGTCAGATCCGACATTCACTATACAGCCGTTGTTCATAAAAGAATTTCTGCTTCAATAATCGAAAGACCTATTTCGTATGACAGCACCAATTTCAAATGTGTATGAAATAAAAATAATTAAAACACAGATAGTGTCCTACAAGAGAGAAGCGGTCAACAGTTTACAATGATGTCAGCAAGACATGACGATGTTCTGTATGTAAAATCCTAATCACCGACTATTATTTTTTATCAAAATGAATTTCCAAGTCGTTCCCAGAGTATTACGTCGGCCATGTTTTCATTATGCTTGTTCATTTGAACACTATGGAGATACACGTGATATTCAAACGGCACCTATAGCCCAGGGTTAAGCGGAATTAAACACTAGTTACGAAATGTAGCACCAGAGATCTTGATATGAGATGAAATTCGGTTAACTAGGGCCATATAAATACTAGGGCCTGGTTTCTAAATGCGACAGGCAAAGACATAGAAACCTCATGTATAAACATCTTATTTGGACTTCCTGCAACATTTCAGCTAGAAAATCATCTAATTATTTTAACCAAGCAATATATATATACAAGGCCAGATGCCGGGACACAAACTTTCCTTAGCCTTAAAAATACCCTAAAAAGTAACTTTTTATTAGAAAAGTACATTGCTGTCTCTAACATGGAAATGGAAAAGTTCGAAAGGATCTGGGCTCCAGTAGTTGCAAGCCTGTCTGATTAATTTTTACACAGGCCAATTACTACTAAATGTATTATTTTAGTAAGTGGCTTTTCATGCATGTCAGTATACTAAATATAAATATCTTCGCTGAAATGGAATGTACATATATACCAGTGTATATCATTCATGTATATATTTATTATACCTCATGTAAATTCGTAATGTTTTCATTGGTTGACAGCCTGTCACGTGTCATTCTACAAATCGTGATGTTCAGTGATGATGCAGTCATATCTTACCGTTGAATAAATGTCATGTACCACGGCAGAGCGTTGGACATGACATTTATTCCACGGCGACATCTGTCGGATCAAGCTAGAGTTGCCTCCCATAGCGCGCGCGCCAACATACTCCCCGAAACGAAGATTGATGTGTATATGTCGGCCTTAAGTGTATACGTCGGCCAGTTGGTGATAGAAATTGGTGAATGTGATTTGATAATTGAATGAAATAAATTTGACATCTTTTGAACAGGTAGGTAAGATCACCGAGAACATTAGTCTTCCAAATTATGCGATTGAGTCGACAAACAAGCCGAGGTCGAACAGTTGATCTTGACACGGCGTTTTGAAATCAACAATATGAACACGATATGCTTATTTCACCGTACGGTCCTCATTTGTATATCAAAACAAATATACATTATTACACACACGCACTATACAACTATTGCATGTTATAGAGTGGGATATCACGACACGTGATGTACAACTCGCGCCCGCGCTCGTTGTACATCACTTGTCTCGAGCTGACAAATCGTGATGTCCCACTCTATAACATGCAATAGTTGTATAGTGCGTGTGTGTAATAATGTATATTTGTTTTGATAAAAACGGCTGTTAAATAAAACAAAATTATAAAAAAGGGTCATATAAATATGAACTGTTAGACTCGACTCAATGTTGATTCAAGACACAATTCTGTAATGATGCATATGCCCGACAAACAGAATATGAGTCAGCTAGAACGAAAAAGATACAAGCTAGCCCACATTTAGACTTATCGCGTCTATGCCATAGTATCGGTAGTGGATGAATCCGCTATCCAGAAAATTGCTTTGAAAACCGGTCATAACAACGACAAATGTGCCTGAGTAATACACAGTCCACCGTCACTTGGTTTCCATGGACTCTTATAATTCTTGATGGGCTGGCTTCTTTTAAGTAGCAAGCCTCAGATCCGACATTCAATATTCAGCCGTCACAAGATGGTTTCCCATTTTAGATGGTGATTTGGTATTACCCCATAATGTTCAGAAAGATAATGTTTTTTGTCATTCTTGGGATTTACTCCCAAGATTCGGGCAAAGTGTTGCCTTCACAGTTTCGCTGAATCCGCCCTCAAGCAGCGCGTGAATTTTTCAGCCGAGCCAAGAGCTCTGCTGATTGAGTCTGATGGATTCTGAAAATTCTGGAGGATTTTCCATTGCGCAAGATAAGATATACACTACCCAAATTTTATGTCGAGTTGTCAAGCATTCTACAGTCATACGTATCAAAATAACTTAGCTAAAACAGGTGCACCGCCTCGTGTGAACAGCCAGAATTGTGCATAAGTGACAACTGTTGCCGTTGCAATGTTCTCAGTGTCGCAAAACTAAGTGAAAATCAGTAAATGGAGTAAATGAACTATTGAAAGTCAAAGTCGCGATTAATTCTTATTTATAGCCATTTTCTATGGATCAGACCTTTTTTACGCCCCGTCCAAATCGTATTTGGAATAGGTCAATTTTTTTTATATAGTCACGTGAGAGAGGGCAATATATCTCCCAATATAAGACAGAAATCTCCCTATGCTCTCAATGCTAAAGAACAGGCAGATGCTTTAGAATTATATTTATCAAGTGAATCGAAGTTTTAAATATACAACTGTGGGCTACTTCGGGCATCAACATTTGCGATAAACCACTTGCGGCAATCCCTCAACGTTAGTCGTATCTTCAGACGTCAGTGATTCTAGTCGTTTGGTGTGCAGAGTGTGTTAACAGTTGCAACATAGAATGGCCGCGGTTGTCTAATACTATTGTGGATACGGTACCAGTATAGTGCAAAACTCGAAAAATATTGGCTTTCAAAATACTGAGAAACCAAACAACTTCGAATATGTTATTGGCATGAACTTGTAATAGGCATTCAAACAAGATATATCACCCGTAGAAGTCTGCGATTACAATAATAAATCAAGGCCAGGTTAAACAAATGGCTCGTTGCCTGACCTCAGCGCAGCGTCACATGGGTAAAGGCGTCGTTTCGCGCCTTTTGGGCCTAAAGAGTTCTATCTCGGGACAGTGCTGTTAGACTTAACAGCGAAAATCTACCTCACATGGGTGATCGGTCGAATGTATGGATTAGTTGTAATCGAGGAAATTACTGCAACTACAATTGCTGGTCGAGATGCCAGAGGTGGCCTTCCGTCGTAATTAAGGCATATTCAACATATTTTCGCCCTCACTTTGGCTTGACCGGTATTTGGATGGATTGTACAGGTAGGCCTCGGGCCATGGTCTAACGACATTGGTACAATAACAGAAATAATCGCCCTTAATTATAAGTCTGGCAGGAAAGCCGCAAAACGATTCTGGTACACAAGCCTGTATACAGGCTGTAAACTTCCTGTGTCAGTGCTTGTGTCAGAAGCCAGGGTCGAACAAGAATATAGCTGTCTGTCGGAATGAATTGATGCTACCTTGGCTGAAGACGTCAAGCGGACAATGGACGATCAGGAGTAGGCGGAGCGACCCTCTCGGCTAATTGCAGGGTAGCCTGGTGTCATCACGATGGATTTCAAACGCTTTGTTCTGTTAACACAATGATCTGTCGTTACCAATCAGTTCGAATTATTTACAGCCGCGAGTTTCTCTTATATTTATCAGCCCACCATACGGAGCAAGGATTGTTGACACGGGTACAATAAACTTGTATGACAAAAAGCCGTGTTTTTCACATATTATTATCTCGTGTTATTAAGATATGTTCGCTAAGTATCCCAAATATCACATGCGTGTGAAGGCGTTGTCATATTGCAATTAATGGTTGCGCCTCGTCACGCTTAAAGTAAGCGATGATTTGCTTCGTCTCAACATCTCTACATTCATTTCCTCGGATAATATTGTATCCGAAATGAGTACGATATTTGTTGCTCGTTTCCTTTAATACCAGTGAAGCCCAGCAGAGGCCTATTCCATCTCGTTCTGCAGTGAAAATATTCCTTGTGTCTAAATCATACAATAGAACATATCAGTTACAAGTTCCATAAAAACATAACTTCGTCTATAGCTCCCACACCGTCAATTCATTCAAAAGTTAAAATACAATGTATTAATTCCTGAGTACATCAGTGAAACTTATTCTATGATTTAAAAAGTTAAAATATTTTCAACTTCAACAGCCAGAAGCACACCCTATGACTGAAACACATGTTCCAAAAATTAAACAGACGCTTATTTTTATATAAGTTTAATTGGAACCATTGTAACAAAAACCAGCACTTCAACAGCACAGGAATTTGTTCCATACGTTCAAACATGTAAAGTTAAAGAGCGAAATTTCCAGTTTGACTACATGAATATCTTGGTAAAGAATTTCAACATATTCATTGCGGCTTTATACATTGATCAGCGTGTATTCGTGGCTGTCTAAAATTGCTAAACTGCCGCATTTAGCATATTACCTGGGCTGTCATTTATTCCATGCATCCACCATCAAATAATGTATATAAAAGTTCGACAGAAACAATCGTACCAGTGGACAGAACTCGCACAAGTAATTTCTCATGTAAATTAGAGCTCTTAGATAGTGAAAAGAGTGTGAATTTTACGATGCTTCTGTCGAAAATGCTCTCTGATAACTTAACGGATTTACTATGCAATAGTGGACGACCCCATAGCGGTCGTTTGTGGTCATGTCAGGGAGTGTAAAACCATAACACAGAAAACCTACCTATCTGTTGAAGGCAGTGAGCGAAAATTATATAGCCATCAAGCAGCATGTCTGTGTGATAGACAAAAACGTTAATACCATTGAGCAGTAGGCTATAAAAGAATCCAATTGGCAATGGAAGCATACAGAGATAAAAATAGGTGTAAGAAAAATATTATTGTGCAAGAGCAGCCAGAAAAAATAGACGACTTAGCAAAACTTAACAAAATGATTCATAAAGAACTGGAAATTCTTGAGAGTAATTTAAGCTACACCCGAAGGCTTGGAGAAAAGTCTTAGAGAATTAGACCAACCTTGATAGAGATCTTCAATGAAGAAATTATAGGGAAATTTCTCCGGCGAGCAAAGTTCCTCTGAAATACGTGTACCAAGACCTAGAATTCTGACAAGTGTACATTCAATATGACCTCAAGCCTAAAGATGCGAAAACAAGCTATTCTGAGTTGAGTTACTTCAACGTAAGAATGTGGGAGATCAGGCGCCTGTGATAAGAAGGTGAACCATACTCCGAGGGGTCGGGCTAAGTCGTCCCTACATCTCTTCTTGGTATATTCTGAAGCCTGCAGTCGTCTCTATATTGTTGAACTGTTTTTGTTACATTCGTTCTGATGAAAATTGCAGACATTTTCTTCTACTCTAAAAACGTTATAGGCTTCACAAGAAAAAATATATGAAACAGTAATATCTCCTCTTATGCGCCAGATATAAACAATGACACGATTTCATACCGAGGGAGATACGAGCATTTATTTTTAATTAGTTGCTTTTCGATAATTTTTCAATGAGACCCAGTGAGTAATAGTGAAATACATTTAGTTAAAGAAAAAATGCACTTTTGAAATAGATGGCGTGCAGCTTAACTTCAACAGCATAACGCCTTACAGTTACAGTTCGACTGCGAGTTAATCAACAGGAAAATCACCCATTGCCGTAGCGAAAATTCCTTGTCTAAAGAGATAAAATACCATGTTCTGTACAGTCAATTAAATTGCGCTCTAAAAAGGAGTTCTATGTCTAAACAACATATGTTAAACAACGTCAAACCATGTTCTAGAAATTAGATGATGGGAAAATCTCTTACTCCATATATAACAACCCAAACAGCTCTTGGTCTATACAAGTGAAGAGCGTTACTGCTTTCAACAACACAGGAAAACATACGGAAATTTAGAATAAAAATATTCGAAATTACTTCCGATGATGAATAAAGTTTCAGAGACAGATTTCATGAAAACTCATTTCATTTGACTTTTTCAAGGGCGATATTCGCACTTGGCCTAGTGCACTTCAAAACGTTTTCTGACCGCACTTGGCCAAGTGATGTTTGATGTGACCATTTGTAGGTCTTTTGTGTGGTTTGGTAATAAATAGTACCCCTGCAGAATCATGTGTCCACACAACATATTGATTCACAGGATGCCAATCGGTGGAATTTTCTTGTGTTGAATAAATATATCGGTGTCATTTTGGGATCTGTTAGATGAAGAAGGATGTCTGCAGGTGCATTATGATCCATGGACACACGATAAAATCTTATTTTTCGACACAGTCTCTCTTCATATTATTGGTTCTTTCAAGTGCGTTTTCATTTCAGGTCCGACCACACTTGAACTCAAGTGCGATTTCGCCGATATGACGAAAATATAGCGCAGAAAGTTTATACATAAAGTCAAATATCATCCAGCCCATTAAAGACAATCTGGTCAGACTCGCGTAAAATCGACAATGACTATTTCGAAGACCCAACCGTGTCGGCCCTAGCTAAATAGTATATAGCCCTCACGAGTATGAGGGCTATAGGTCGGCCCCAGTCACCTCCAGCGAGGGTTTTAGATAATTTTATTACGAATTACCCACCTCTGAAACTGCCGTACATCTAATCTCTATCCCCTCCTGCGCACTATTTTAAAATCTTGCGCACTATTGTGAAATAGTGACGCATATATCGCCGTCTGAATTTTCCAGTCGAAAACTTCAACTCTCTACGCGCCATGTTGGTGACGTCACGGTATATGTGTGCTGGGCCGTTTGCTTGCAATTGAACATGGCGCGTATAAAGTGGAAGTTGTCGACTGGAAAATTCAGACGGCGATATATTCGTTACTATTTCACAATAGTGCGCAAGATTTTAAAATAGTGCGCAGGAGGGGATAGAGATTAGATGTACGACAGTTTCAGAGGTGGGTGATTCGTAATAAAATTATCTAAAACCCTCGCTGGAGGTGACTGGAGCCGACCTATAGCCCTCATACTCGTGAGGGCTATATATTATTTAGCTATGTCGGCCCGCAAATATTAGGTATACTAGTATAGCATATACTGTAGAGTAGCATTCCGACGAGAAGGAAACTTAAATGGTTTTCAATGAAGAAAGTTAAGAAAAATACTCAATGCCCACATGCGTAATATAGAGAGATAAGTACGACTACACTGTCCAGTTATACACCTCCAATTAATCGCAACATAGAATGGCATTGGAAAAGGATGCTGCCATACTGACAAAAAGTCATATTATCCCACACGACAATATTCTGACTGAATAGTGTATTCCAAGAACCACAAATGATTCCTGTAATGATTTGCATCTCAGTCACGCTGTATTGTAGCTGTTAATAAAAATACTCAATATCCACATGCGTAATATAGAGAGGTAAGTACGACAACACCGTCCAGTTATACACCTCCAATTAATCGCAACATAGAATGGCATTGGAAAAGGATGCCGCCGTACTGACAAAAAGTCATATTATCCCACACGACAATATTCTGACTGAATAGTGTATTCCAAGAACCACAAATGATTCCTGTATTGATTTGTATCTCAGTTACGCTGTATTGTAGCTGTTAATAAAAATACTCAATACCCACATGCATAATATAGAGAGGTAAGTACGACAACACCGTCCAGTTATACACCTCCAATTAATCGCAACATAGAATGGCATTGGAAAAGGATGCCGCCGTACTGACAAAAAGTCATATTATCCCACACGACAATATTCTGACTGAATAGTGTATTCCAAGAACCACAAATGATTCCTGTATTGATTTGTATCTCAGGTTACGCTGTATTGTAGCTGTTAATAAAAATACTCAATACCCACATGCAAATATAGAGAGGTAAGTACGACAACACCGTCCAGTTATACACCTCCAATTAATCGCAACATAGAATGGCATTGGAAAAGGATGCCGCCGTACTGACAAAAAGTCATATTATCCCACACGACAATATTCTGACTGAATAGTGTATTCCAAGAACCACAAATGATTCCTGTGTTGATTTGTATCTCAGCCACGCTGTATTGTAGCTGTGATAACACTGTGTCTAGCACCGGCTTGAGTGGAATTGGATACAAATATTCATGAGCGGTGATGTAATAGTCCCATCAAATCATCTGATGGATAGTGAGGAACTATGTGTCCGTTAGATTAAATAAACCGTCCAAACGGGGAAAACCATCTTCATTTTATCAAGTGAATTTCTACGTTCCCACTTCGAACTTACCTTGATATATCTGGCTCCCTTCAATGTTCAAAGAACTTATATATAGACACGAGACGTCCCTGACCTCGAAAACATTTGAAATTCGAAATGGGTCGCACAAGAGCGTTATTAATTGGCTGACCTATATAGCGGGCACCATATTAGGAAGAAGTACGCCGCTAAGAGGATGATGTCACCCTACTCTCAATCGACGTGTACGTTGTGATTGGGTCATCTCTCGTTCGTAGGTGAAATTCACACCTCAGATTTTGATCACTGAAGGGGGTCAGATAAATCAAGGCAGGTTCGAAGTGGGAACGTAGAAATTGGCTGGATAAAATGAAGATGGGGAAAACATACTTGAGTGCAAGTTTTTATTCAGAACAAAAGTCTGCAAGGGAAGACGCCGACCAAGCGCTTCATTATCCACCTGGTTAACTACAATCAGAATGATTTATACAGAGAGTAAGCATCGTTCCCCCAGGAAAATATAACCATATACAGATAACTATTCAACGCAACATACAATTGCGGTGGGAAAAGATGCCGGCGTACTGATAAGAAATGACTGGAAAATATTTTGACTGTATAATGCATTTCAAGAACCAAACATGATTCCTGTGATGATTTGTATCTCAGTCATGCATTTTTTGTAGCTGTTGGCGATGGAAGCGTACAGAGATAAAAATAGTTGTAAGATAAATATTATTGTGCAAGGGCTGCCAGAAAAAGATAGACGACTTTGCAAAACTTAACGAAACCAAACGAAAGTTGAGAGTAATTTAAGCTACATCCGAAGGCTCGAGGAAAAGTTTTAGAGAATTAACCAACCTTTGTGAAAAAATCCAATAAAAAAATTAGAGGGAAATTTCTCGGTCGAGCGAAGTTACTCTGAAATACATGTACTAAAGACGTGAAATGTCGAGAAGTGTACATTCAACCGGACACCATCTCTATAAACAAAGATGCGAAAACAAGCTATTCTGAGTTGAGTTACGTCAACGTTAGAATTACAAGCGTCTGGTCCGTCATTCATAATTCAGCCGTCGTTCATTAAAGAATATTCGCGTCCATAATCCAAAGACTTATCCATATTCCATATAACAGCATTAGTACCAAATTCAAAAAGACAATCACAGTATACATCAAGATAGGCTAGTTTCCTGCAAGAGGGAAGCGGTCAGTTTTCAATGATGCATGCCGGCAAGACATCATGATGTTCCAAAAATATCAAATCCGTATCGCTGATCTTACAGGAGAAGAAATCATGTGACTAAATGTATACACTGAACGAAAGATCTATCTCCCCCGTGTCCAAAAATGTAGGCAAATATTTTTTTGCAATTTTTTACAGCCGATCTATTCATATCGAAACATCAAAAACGGGAGCCTGTGGACAGATTCATAAGTGCCGCCATTACAAGGGCTTGGGTCTATTTTAACCAATCAGAAATGCCGAAAACATATATTGTACGCATCGCTGCGTGACGTCAGCCGGGCTCATACTCACTTCAGCCCTGTACCTTAAAGTAGGAGAAGCTCTCGGGACTGCAGGTTTATATTTGGTATACTGTTATAATTTGATAGTGGTAGAGTGCCAATATTCCGCAAATACACGAGCACCATGCCGCAGTGTGTGGCGTTTTGGCTGTTCTAACAGAACTGAGAATCCAGACCTTCCAAAGACCGTGACATTTCATCGGTCCCAATGTTGAAACCAGATGTACTGAAACAGTGGGTGCATAACGTCGGTCGGCAGGATTTCACTCCAAACGCAAAACTCAAGACTGTGCTCGTTGCACTTCTTACCGCGTTATTTCAAAGAAGATGTTTACGCAAAATATGGTACTGAATCCGAGTTTGTACATCGTCAGGATCCCGAACCGAAACGACTGTCCACACTTGCCAGACTGGAGAAGCGGGAGCAACAAGCACAGCTAAGAGAGGTATTGTATCAGAATAATCTCTGGATTATCTTTCGAACTACCAGTCGAAATAAAATAAAATAAAAAATTAAATGAAGCTGTGTTTGATCGAGTATGTTGGTGTCGTGATTACCCAGTGTCTAGTTTTCAACACTGCTTTATATTTTCGCCTTCCCCGCCAGAGAGCGGTGAGGCCCGGGTGACGTCACACGCTTAGACGACCCGAGCAAAAATGACGGAACGCTTGAGAGACAACGATGCACAGGTTGAACGCCGATTTAATCGAGTAGGAAAAAAAATCGCAAAAAATATTTGCTTACATTTTTGGATACGGGGGAGATAGATATTTCATACATTAGTCACATGTTTTCTTCTCCTTTAAGTTTCTTAATCCATATGATATTCGTTGTGAAGTCGTCATCTAGACAATGATGTATCTCAGTTACGCTTTGATTGTGACTGTTTATATGAACATCATGAGGATCTTAAAGTACATGGGTTCATACGGTCCCTAACCTCGGGTTAAGCGGAATTAGACACAAGTTACGAAATGTAACGCCATAGATCTTGCGCGCTACGCTCGAATTTTGCTATGAGCATGCGATATGTATTTGAGAAACTTCGAGTGAAGGCGCGTGGTGGTATAGCCCATGTAGGAGATGAGGCGCCTGTGATAAGAAGAGGAACCATACTCAGAGGGTTGGGACCACGTCGTACCTGCATCTCTTCTTGTTATATTCTGAAGCCAGTCGCCTCTATATTGTTAAACTGTTTCTGTTACATTCGTTCTTATGAAAATTGCAGACATTTTCTTCTACTGTAAAAACGTTAGGCTTCACAAGAAAAGGTCGTGAAACAGTAATATTTACTTTTACGCGCCAGATAGAAACAATGACACAATTTCGTATCGCGGGAGATACTAGCCTTTAGTTTTTAATAAGTTGGTTCCGATAACTTTTCAACGAGGCCCAGTGAATTGTAGTGAGATACATTTATTTAAAAAGAACGCACCTTTGAAATAGACTGGCATGCAGCTTCAACAGCGTAACGCTTTACTGATAGGAAAGCAACAGGAAAATCGTGGATTCTACTCACCCATTGCCAGAGCGAAAATTCCTTGTCTAATAAGATAAAATACCATTTCTATACCGTCAACAATGTGTGTAAATTTCGCTCTAAATAATCAAAAGCGTATCTACATTTGTCAGTGAAAGAAACTCGTTCAAGAGCTCAACGTCGAAAAAGTATATGTTGAACAATCAAAAACCATGTTCTAGAAATGAAATGACGGGAAAACCTCTTACCCCATATGTATCAGCGCTATTATTGGCGTCGATATGGCGCAAATCGAACAGAAAGCTTGTGCAGAAAATGAGATAACATCCATCCAACGACATGCAGTCCATCACAGGCAATCTGTAAGAATGTAGAGTCGCGTTTGACGCCTATGTTATTTTGAAGAGCCAACCCAACGGCCTGCTAATGTTGGGTATACTAGTATACCATACTGTAGACTAGCAGTCCGACGTGAAGGAAAATAACACGGATTTTTAATGCAGGATGTTTAATAAAAATACTCAATACTCACAAACATATTACAGGAAAGTATGTATGACTATATCGTCCAGTGAAACACCCCAATTAAACTCAACATACAATGGAGGCGGAAAATATATCTGAGTAATGACAAAAAGTCACATACCTGAGATACAACACATATCACGAATAGTTAGGTTCTTGTTATGTGCTTTGGAATAGGTTAACCGGAAGACTGCTGTGAAGTCATGTGGCTCTGCCAGTATGTCGGCACCTCTTCCCACTTCCTTTATATGTGTTGTAAC
>JAVTVY010048841.1:0-24640 GCA_036873755.1 Hanleya hanleyi
CATGTTCTTGAATGTAGATTCGTGTTTTACATTGATATATTATAATCCTCGCCCCGTCACATGGGATAGCGCATAACGGGTAGCAAGGGTATTGTTTTCGTATCTTCTGATTGACTGTATGTGTGTCTGTCCGCACGAATTCCGGAACTCTCGGTGGTATTTTCCATTAGGACTTGCAATGTGAGGAGCAACTTAGATCTAGGTTAGTCTCCAACTGAGCGGGGCACATACACACACAGACGGTAATCATATGCCTGGTTTTACGTGTGGGTGAAACTCATAGTACCCGAAGGGGAACCCAAGGGACGAATAGGACCAGCAACCCAATCTCACATACGATACCATGAGGAAACAAACGGGAGTCGCATTGCTGAGAGTCCAAGATGTTACCACCAGAATACCCGTGCTCCCCTAAAAGGTACGAATGACAAATGGAAAATGTATGGATATATACAAAAATATATGGATGTAGACAGACTATGAAACAAGAAATCCATGACAATGACATAAGTAGAGAAGAATGTATAGTCCACCTTCACTGGATTTGAAGGAAACTACAGATAGCCCTACAGGCACATCATATTTAGATCTATATCTCTATAAAAATGAAGCGGGCATTCTCTCGTCGACTTTCAGAGATGATTACAATTTCGACATCGTAAACTATCCCTTTCTGGATAGTAATATTCCAGTGGGACCTGCATATGGCGTATACATATCTCGCTTAGTAGCATTTGCTAGATCCTGTGTTAAATGTGACGATTTTAATCAACGTCACAAAACATTGGTGCAGAAACTTAAAAAACAGGGCTATTCCACCAAGCGCCTACACTCAAAAGTTTCTCAAATTTGGCGATACATATCGCATGCTGATAGCAAAATACGAACGTAGCGTGCAAGATCTATGGCGCTAAGTTTCGTAACTTGTCTAATTCCGCTTAACCCGGGGCCAGGGGCCGTATGAACCCATGTACTTCAAGATCCTCATGGTACTCATATGAACAGTCACAATCAAAGCGTGACTGAGATACATCATTCTTTAGATGACGACTTTACAACGAATATTATGGATTAAGAATACTAGTACTGATCAGCGATACGGATTTGATATTTTTGGAACATCATGATGTCTTGCCGACATCATTGAAAACTGTTGACCGCTTCTCTCTTGCAGGAAACAAGCCTATGTTTTTGTATACTATGATTGTCTTTTTGAATTTGGTGCTAATACTGTTATATGGAAAATGGAATAGGTCTTTGGATTATGGACGCGGATATTCTCTAATAGACGACGGCTGGATTATGAATGACGGACTAGACACTTGTAATGCAAATCTAATCTTTTCCGATTATGAAGTCCCGTCCCAATGTGTGTGACGTGTGTATATGTCTGTGTATCTGACTATTAATATTTGAGTATATGTGTTTACAAGTTCCTTACAGCGTTCTTCCATTGTTAGAGAGTAACCTGCTAAGAGTAACACCCTACGATTGTACTGTGCAGAGAAACGACAGGGAGCATGAATCTGCATACGAGAGACATGGCATTCAAGTTGCCACATGAACAGGTACAATAAAAGCGTACCTGAGATACAACTCATATCACAAATCGTTAGATTCCTGGTATGTGCTTTAGAATAGGTTAACCAGAAGACTATACTGTGAAGTCATATGACTGTCAGTATGTCGGCACCTCTTCCCACTTCCCTTATATGTGTTGTAATTTTTATCTGTATATGGCGAGATTCTGCTGGTGGACGTTTCGTCCCCGATGCCCGCTCCCTGTACAGACCTTTTGGTCTTTCATATATGTTGGCATTGTGGGAAGTTGATGCTGGGTCGACATCGGGCCTTACAGACTAGTCTTTTGTGTTAAATGGCGTCATTTTCATCTGACGACGATACAGCTCACCAATCCCCAGTGTACGAGTTGTCACAGTGACACAGCTCACCAATTACCAATATACGAGTTGTCAGAGCATTTCCATCATAGCTCACTAGATTTGTACCTAATACCGCTTATGCCGGTGCTAGGGGCCGTGTGCTCATGTCATCCAAGTTGCCACATGAACAGGTACAATAAAAGCGTACCGGAGATACAACTCATATCACGAATCATTAGATTCTTGGTATGTACTTTAGAATAGGTTAACCAGAAGACTATATTGGGAAGTCATGTGGCTCTGTCAGCATGTCGGTACCTCTTCCCACTTCCCTTATATGTGTTGTAATTGGAAATGCATCCAGTATATCTTGTATAAGAATTTAACACGTTTTATGTTAAATTATCACACAAGAACACACGGTGTAGTCTTGTTTAGCTGTGACATGCTGAGTCCACCCGCTCTGTTTAGAGGCGGACGATGCTGATTGGTCACGGGCCTTGCGTACAAAAGCTGAGAATTCAACTCCAGTGCAATCAGAGGGTATATCTGACAGTAGGAAGTATACAATCTGAGGCCATGAGAACGGGTGAATCAAGAGAATGAGTGATTTGAAAAGAAAATGGATGGTAACCAATATCCTAAAGTTGTCCTCTCTGCTGTATACGCGTGAAACAAATGGGGAACCAAATACCCACTATCCAGTCATAATCTGCGATTGCCACATCCTGTGACCCGGCTAACGAATCAACAGCCAGAACTAAACACTGCCGGTGTATCTACTGGCCTTACTGCGCTAGCTAGCCTCCCACTGGAGGCACACGTCGGGTCAGATTACTAAGCAGCTGCCTTGTGCGCTATTTAGGTTTTGGGTCGTTGGATGAAAGGATGGATTGATAGACTTGTGCGCTCCATCGTACCATACTGGTCATACCAACACACCGTGCCACCCATTTCCCCCAACCCGCTCTAAATATGATCCTTTCTGACAGTGTCGCGCAGACATTGCATAATCTGTATGTTCAGTAAAGGAAATATCATTAAGTTGTACGTCAATGTATTTGCCAGTTGCTTTGCATCACAGTTGATAAATTTCACACGTCTAACTTGTGTGGGTTTTGTTTGAAAATACGATACCGACGGCAAATTAACCAACTTCAAAAACATTCATGGCGAAAAAAAATTCTCTTCTTTATCTAGTTAATTTATTACCCCCAGTCAACTCACTCTCAGTGTCTTACAGCCATATTCATGCTGGCTAGCTAGGACAAGTCTGATTATTTTGCCGCTCCTAATATACCATATCATGGTTATATATTATGTTTGCCAAACGTTAGCTTTCCTCTAGTGTGACTCAATCAACATCACCTCGTCTCCTGTTCAATCATGGTTGTCATACTGAATGTACACATGTATCTGATTAACGGATTGAATAATGTCGTAGACATACCAATTTTTTGGACATACCCAACCCTGAGATGGCTGTGGGAAATACATCGGTGCCACCAATGGAAGAAGAGTAAAGAATTTTCGAAATTCTTGAACATAACCAATAGAATATAAACGTTTAGTCCGCCAGTCAATAGTCAGCCGTTGTCCATTAAAGAATGTTTGCTTCTAAAAACTAACAGCATTAGCATCAAATTAAAAAACTAAGAGCAATCATAGCATGCATAAACATATGTTAGTTTCCGCACGAGGGAAGCGGTCAACAGTTTTCAATGATGTCGGCAAGACATCGTGATGTTCTAAAAAAATAAAATCGGTATCGCTGATCAGTATTCTAAATCCATAAGATTTTCGCTGTGCAATCGTTATCCAGAGAATGACGTATCTCAAACACGCTTTGATTTCACCCGGAAGTGTTCATATGAACGCCATGAGATGTGCATCTGCATTGGCAATGCTTTCATGTGTTTGCATCTTTAGCCATTACTGCTTAATGGAATCAAGACAATGTTACTTGTCCGCAGTGATTGAGAAGACACATTAGATTATATCGGTGAGTCTGACGCAAAAGTTATAGGAACACAACGTTATGGTATGATTATTTCCCACTTTCTCATACAAAGGATACACTGATTTTTTATTTTTTTCGCTTAGATTCGTTAAATTTTCTGATCTTGGCGTATACCATATAACATGCAATTTGATAATCGGACAGATAAGTTAGGATGGATTATTGAAAGCAAAATTTGAGCGGAACTAGACTGAGCATGTGCTGAGCATACATGTACATAACGATAAATGTTAATTGGGTAGGAAAGAATTGTTTTGTAGAAAAGTTCATCTCAACTGTGACACACATGTACACGTATGCATACAGATTAAAGATTTATCTTGGAGCAGAGAGGGTATAGGATTCCGATTTTAATGGTGATTGGGTGAGAAATAAATGAATATCATATTACTGATGATATACATATACAGGCTTTTCTGCAGCATGCTCTTTGATATTTGGGCAGACAGGGTATGAGCTTTTAGGAGGGGTTAATCACTTCTGATCATGCTGACTCAAATCAAAGCTTCAGTACAACTTGACTATATGTACTGAGTATATATCACAATTTTGATGTTGATCGGATGTGATTGCATTAGATACTCCAAAAGTGAGAATACACTGGTGCATTTGATGATTGTCATTTCGCGGCAGAAGTTAAAATACGCCTGGAATCGCTTTTAGCAAAGTCTTCATGCAGTGTACAGTAGAAGTATATATTTATACATTCCCGGATATCGGAACTTCTACACTCAATGCAACAAGGTTCACCTCGCCATTCGAAGAGCAATTTGATACCACTTCGAATCGATATTGAACAATCCGTGTAAATCCGTATCTAAATTATTCTCCCAGACCCTAGATCTTTAATGGTGATGAAAAAAGGGCTTCTTCCGCTGACAAAATTCACGATAAATGTTACTTGACATGTCTCATTACCTTCGCATAAAATGGCAAAACATACGAAACGCGAGAACTATCTTGAAATTTCCTGTCTACTTCCTTGCCTGAAACGCGTCTCTTCTCATTTTTATTTTGTCGATGACCGTTCTCAGTTCAAAGCATTCACATGCACAGCTCGTACTTAATTCTTGTTTCCTTATCCCATCTAATGAACCTCTAACAGAAACTCTGCGATTGAATGGAGTTTCTTCCATGCACTTCACAAGCCAATGAATAGACCCGATTTTCTTTTGAAAATTTGAATTGACCAATCCATTGTTTTAAAACTGGAACACATCCCGAGATGCACTGTATCTCTCCGTACATCCTTCAAGGTCGAATATTATTATGCCAGATCCGGGCTTCGCCATGCACTTATCAGCACTAACAACCACTAGAGCTTTTTTATATGACCCTTCCGCCACCTAATGACCCTAGAATTGATGAACATTTTACACTCAGAAGAGACGCCGAGTAATCGATAGGCGGTCGTACTGCATGCTGAATTGTTGCGTCCATTTTGTCAGACAACTCAGCAAAATTTCTTTCATATCACGCTGTCAGCACTCAAAACCTCAAAACTGTGGTAGAGAACAGAAGTTTCTCGCCTAGTCCGTCCGTCTAGTCCGCCATTCCGCGTCCATAATCCAAAGATATATTCTGGAAATATCGTACACTGACGTAAATATACGTTTCTTAACTTGTCTAATTTCGCTTAACCCGGAGCTAGGGACCGTTTCAATATCATGTGTTTTACTTCTCCATGCTGATCAAATGAACTGCTGACCGCTTCTCTCAACTAAGAAATCATCTTGTGTGTTTGTTTTTTCTATTTTTTTTTTATTATTATTTTATTTTATAGGTCTTTCGATTATTAACTCGGAAATTCTTTACATACGACGGCTGAATATTGAATGTCGGATATGACCAACTTTCTGTAAGCTAGAACATTTCCTTTACAGAGGCCGAAAGTTTTTCAGCAGCGAAGAAACCGAGTGCGTAGCTCGTGAAATCTTACCAATGACAGCTGGTACTGGGCCATTCCAATAAAAGTCAATGTGACGACGTACTTTGCTGGGTGTAATGGAGGAGAGAGCCGAAGCATGTCTTTACATATTTAGCGGGAAATTATTTCACATTTTTATCTATAAGATTTTAAATGGACCTCATTGCAAAGACTTCTAGCGGAGAGGGAGGGGGTGCTCTTTACCTGGGCCAGGTGGGTGGGGCGGAGGTATTGTATCAATTACTCATTGCATACTCGTTGGTTGGCTGGTTGGTGCGGCGGTATGGAGGAACTTAGTTAATAGTCAATACAAATGATAATTTAATATGAGCCTGGATACTTTCCACTCTTTGAATATAGTAACACGACATTTGGCTAAATTTTGTCCCCAGCTCCGACTTAATAACGATTTATCAGGTGAAAGCTGTATATGAAAATGGGCTTATTCATTTCCAATAAAAGAGCTTATAGGGGGAGTCTGAGATATATGGTACGGCATTGTATCAGTAGGCAAGTAATAATAGGCCACACCACTCTATCCTGTTGTGATAGCCTAATGTCAACGGCAATATTAAAATGGATATAATCCCGCCCGTATACAGAGAGGGGATATGGTTTAATGTCACACTCAAGGTTATTTCACTCATTGGCACCAAGGGCTATTCCTAAAATTACAAAAAATATGGTATTTCGGGAAATACATGTATATACAACTCCATCAAACAGATGTATCTTCTCAGTCAGTCTCGGGTAAAATCGAATTCATGTATGAGTGACACCTTCCCTATTGTTAGGGGAGTGTTTCAGGGCAATGTATTAAGCCCAATCTTATTTAACCTGTTCATTAATTATTTATTAACGGGACTAAACAGCTCCAACTCTAATTCATCCCGTGTCTGGGATGAACATTTAGCCTACGCTGATGATATTGCACTTTTGTCTCTGAATTGAGAAGATCTGCAGCTAAAACGTGATTGTCTCGAAAAGTATTTGTTAAACTGGGGATTGTCTGTTAACATAAAGAAAACAAAAATTGTGACTTTTGGGTGTAATAGGAGTATCAACTATAATTTTCATATTGGCAAGGACCAGATTGAATGTGTTAATAAATACAAATATCTAGGGGTCGTACTTCACGGAAATGGTCATTTCAATTTTGCTATTGATAACCTCGCAAACCGAGCAAAAAAGGCAATTTTCTCCTTTAAAAATGCAATAGGCCTGAAGGAGTTAGATATCTCATTAGCTGGCAAACTATTTGATAGTCTAATTCGACCCATTCTACTTTATGGTTCAGAAATATGGATTGGCTACCTGGATAAGCCTGGGACTATTGAGTCTATTCTTAGTAAAAACAATGCATCAGAAATTGTACACAACAAATTCTGTAAACAGCTGCTTGGGGTTCATTCTAAAGCAGTCAATTTTGCTGCATTAGGTGAGCTTGGTAGAACACCAGTTAAACTTTATGCAATTCTAAATAGTGTAAATTTACTTTTACATATTATGTCTGCTGAGCGAACCTCGCTTTTATATAAAGCTTATCTAGAACAAATAGAAGAATGCAGAAATGGAATTAAAACAAATTGGATTTGTTTTGTGAAAGGCATCCTTTCTGAAGTAGGATGTTCTCATCTCTGAGAAAACCAGGGGTGTAGAGCCCACAAGGCTACTCTAAGATTTGTTAAGCAGAGGTTATTTGAAAAAGCTAATACTGTATGGAGGAACACTTTGTTGAAGTTCAGTAAAACAAAAACATATTGTTCTATTAAGACAATGCTTGAGCCTGAAGGGGCCATTAGGTCCATACGTAACAAAGCGCATCGAGACTATCTTTTTCAATTCCAAATTGGTGCCCATAAACTGCAAATAAAAAGGGGAAGGTACCATAACGTTCCAGAATGTGATAGAGTGTGTACCTCTTGTAATGTTGTGGAAGACGAATGTCACTTTTTACTTGATTGTTCAAGATTCTGTGAGCAAAGGAAAATATTATTTATTGCGATTTAGCCTTTCGTACCGTTGCATACAACCACCCCCTCTGCTCAAAAGATGAAAAATATTTTGGTATCTACCTTTAAGCCAGTTGTAGAAGCTACAGCAAAATATGTACACGATTGTTTTTTGTTGCTGTGAGATAATGGGAGAGTGAGATAGTGGGGTCATATGTATATGTGTTACATTATGCATTAAGTTACCCCTGCTGCCAATTAATGAGTCAGAATAATGGTTCTAATTTATATTTAGGCGAAAACGTTGAATCAACAGTGCTTTGTTGCCATATGGATGCCAATGTGCTAGCCAATGTCATTTAGTGCTTTCTGTTTACCGTACCATAGTTTGTTTTAAAAAATGTAATATATGTTTTTTGTATATGTTTTATGTATATGTGTGTCTTTAGCCTTCGGGCATAATTGAACAATAAATGATCTCTCTCTCATGCTGACAGTCCGTTTGAATGGCGGAGGAAGCCGGAGTAGCCGGAGAGAACCACTGCCCGTCGGCAGGTAACTGGCAAACTTTCACACATGCACCATCGGGGCTCGACCTCGTACCGGTTCAGCGGTGTGAGGCCAGCGATCACCAGCGGTGTGCCTTAGTTAATATAGACATGGTCCGTATGGATCACGAAAGAGTTAACTGGCAAATGTGCATGTAAAGATCCTATTGTGTGAGATCACATCACAATAAAGGTAAGTGGACCGGGTGATTGTTCGAGCTATATAAATCTGCAAACGACAGGTATTGTCCAGGTGGTAGTACTGGTATAAGCCAGAGTGTCACAAATGTATCAGCGAGATCTACGAGATTAGAGTGGAAGCTCATATCTTCCAGAGAGGAAAGGGAACTATCACATATGATATACAGCTGGGACAGATCAAAGAGAGAAATTTTGTTCTCATTGGCACAAAAACGATCAGTTTAGTTTGTGCTGAGAATTGCATATCGGCCTAAGGTAATATCAGTTAACATATGTCTTCCCTTGACACTTCAGGATTGTATATCATTGTCTAATGGAGTTTCATACTGGTGCTTTCTGGGTGTTTGATATTGCGCTCCGAAAAATTCAAATGGACGGCTCTTTGGGATTGCCAACTTGTTTTAGTTGAACACCAAAGAGGAACAGGAGACAATAATTTGACAGAGTATAAGTACTCCACTCAATCTGCGCAAACTCAATCAAAATAAATCTGGGGTCATGAGCATATTGGGCCACCACCGCCTCTTGAGCCCTGTTTTTGGAGTTGTTGCTGGATCTACTTGGCGACAGCCGATCTCGATGCCAGTTGCCGAGTAACCTGAATATTTTATGACAACCGACGTCACACATATGTCGCCTGTACGCGAATATAGATATTTTCTCTGCAGTGGGCGAGATATTCATTTCTCGCACACCGATTTAAATTGTCAGTTTCTGTAGAGATGTTACTGGTAAACTGTGAATATTTCAATCGACCGAAGGTCGAGAGTACTATAATATTCACTAAAACGGTACATAGCAGGCGATAAACAGGTGTAGCAATAATGGTTGTCCCACAGTAGGACAACCTTGACCTGGCAGTGGTTGTCCTGACTGAAACTGGATGGCTGAAACTGGGTGTTCCCCGGCGGGGGACATCCAGTTTCAGGTACTAGTTGTCCACTCGATACATATTACTCTTGTACATATTGTAATGCGTTATATATTATATTTGCGCCCGGACAACTATTCATGGGGGGCAACCTGTCTTATCACAGTGGCAATATTAGTTGTCCCCCATGACGCGCTGTCCATCGTATTATCAGACAATCTAGGTCACGGTATAAATGGACAGCAAATGGACCAGAGGAAAGAGACGCGGTAATATGGAAGAGTTCCAGTAAGTTGTGGGTTCGAATCACATCCGCGCCACAGTATTTTTTATCACACTATCATCTGTCTATGCTAACTTTGTACGGATCACATTTGAAGCTTAATGCCATTAGGTGGACATTATATCTGATGTTATTTTCTTGTTACATATATTTTGAGTATCCTATTGTTTAGTTTTGTTTTGCAAATATATTTGGCGTAGTATTCGACAGTTTCTTCCGCTCACATTCAACAGTGTTTTTGTTGAACTCAATGTACATTTATTTATACAACATATATCACTCTCAAAAAACAAACCCCAAGTAGGCCTACATAATAAGTTGAAGGCAAACTAGCACTATTCTGATTTCACATTCCGGCATTTTGTATTGCAAGCTCGTAACAAGTGATTTCAGGGTATCCCGAGGGTGTTGAGTCCGAATCTTCTTGTTCCCAGACTAATTTTACATATTGAAACATCAGAACTGTTAATTAACCCTAATGACCAAATAACTTGGGCATTTGGTGTTGATCTCTGTCGGGGTAAGAAGGCCGTATACCCCACTCCACCTCCCCTTATATCCTATATTCCTAGGCGGAGTGAAACGGCACTTTCTGCAAGAAATGTTTAGCTCTTAAGAAAGAAATCATTAACGGTGACTTTTTGAGTATACTGAAGACTCCCCCTCCTTCCGGCCCTTCCCATTCCCTGAATACCGGTGTGTTTAACCATTTCGGCTAGAAAGCTAGGATGTAATAATATTAAGGATGGCCGCCCTAATGACGTCCCAGTGACGTCTGAAGGTAGTTTTAAACGTATTTTTGTCAATTTTCATTAAAATTAATTTCTCCGTTATGTCGGAAACTGATAAATACAATACATATAATTATTTTAGTCGAAAAAAAAGAATTAAAAGGATTCAAAAAACATTTCATTAAAATGCTACTTCCAAAGGAACCTCCTGACCGCGATTTAGGATTTACTCATGATATCTATCGTATCTATTTGTCAACATACTTAAAATTAATCAAATCTGAGAGGATAAAGTTAGGAGGTGCCAGTTCATAATTGGTCTTTGTTGCTCAGATAGGGTAGACAATTTAGTATTATGCACCCGTCTCCTCCCCCTGCCCTATACTCAACCTGGGGGCTAGGGATAAATAACGTTTTCCCAATACTAGTTTACATATCCCTAGCTATCTCTCTCTCTCGATTTGATCTGGCACAGTTTGGGTAGATGTTTATATAATACCATGAGCAAACTAGATGATTTGCCTCTGACAATACTCATATTTTTCACAATACGAGTTGCATATTTTCACAAAATTATATTTGCTTAGTTTCAACACAATACTATTGGCATAAATTAATCCTACCAGGCAAGGGTAGCGAGGAATAGTGATCCTCATGTCAGGCAATCATGGGTCTATTCAAAATGGCCAACATAGAGGGTTTCATTGGACATTGCGTTTTAGCCGTATTTCTTATAAATCGAAAATTGGCTTCCGAAAAACGTCACTGTGACGTCATGCTAGCGGCCATCTTGAATTATTTTGCATTTCGTTAAAGAGTTTGAACATATTGTGACGATTCGTTAATCCGTCGATTGTATTTTATAATATTCGCTGTCAGTTCAGACATGTACATATAATAATTTTCGATATGACGAATGACGATTTCTGACCCTGTATTTGTTCATTTTTCTCAATGTAATGTTCGTTCAATTTATAATTCTTTATCAAAGTGGATTAAATACCTTGTTCTTGTTGTTACCCAGTAGTTGTTGTTGAATATCTGGATGTGTGGAGTGAGATTTTCACGTTTATGCACATAATTTTGTTGGCAAACTTTTCCGATGTCAGCCATGTTTACGATGATATCAAAACGAGGCTATACTCTGAAACGCTGCATCTTATGGACGATAACATAACTGTACTAGCGTTTCATGAATTGTAATTGTTCGAAATGATCTCTTCTCAAAGAGATTGTCTTTATTAATCGCAACCTTTGAATGATTATTTGGTGATTAGCCGTTTACGACGCTAAGCTCTCCTGAGGGTCGAGAGTATCACACTGGATTCATCTCACCAGGTGGCGCTGGGATCGTCTGCCCGCGAAAGTATAAAAGGCCAAACATACTAATAATTCGGCACTTGGTAATCACCGGGTCAGCTACACAGTCCAAACAACTGTGAGAATAGCCAACGATATCCCAGCTATTAATTGTCTGTAACAGCCAGCAGGATATTACCATACCTTAGGTAACTGGATACCATTGGAATATAATAATGAGTATGAGAAGCAGATAATTTTATTGGTGCAAGGCCTACTCTTCAATGTAAACAAACCGTTGTCAAGGAAATTATGGGAACCCCGATCCCCTACGAGATATAAATACGGGTGAAAAGAATTTCAGCTGTATGCATATTTACTAGTCAAATAGAGGCTAAAATGTGTTTTGCAGTGAAATATCTTTATCTTCAAGATCAACATTGTAGTTATTCAGCTATTATCTGATGTTATACATTCAGCCCCCAATTCCAGTGCCAAACCAGTAAATATATAATAACAGAGGAAACCAACAGGATTATACACAGAAGAAATACACAGACTGCATTCCGTACATTAAATAAGAGATATTATAATTCGGGAGTGATTTAGTTCTCACTCAGTGGCGTAACGTCAGAGTCATTAGAACTGCATATCACTACCCGCATTTATAAACCCGGGTATCCCCTATAATAAAAGACGGGTAATCCCAACATCAAGACGAAGTCGATTAAGTTCACAGTTACTCTCATGCAATTACGGACACGGGAAGGGTTTAGCTGATATTCTAGACTTGTTCTAGTTTAAGGCTTTAAGCATAGCCCGTGAAAGTTAATATTGGGTTGAAACGATACCAGCATTTCACGACCCGCATTTATATACCCGCGTATCCCCTATAATAAAAGACGGGTAACCCCAACATCAAGACGAAGTCGATTAAGTTCACAGTTACTCCCAATTACGGACACGGGAAGGGTTTAGCTGATATTCTAGACTTGTTCTAGTTTAAGGCTTTAAGCATAGCCCGTGAAAGTTACATATTGGGTTGAAACAACGCCAGCATATCACAACCCGCATTTATGAGCCCGGGTAACCCCAAAAGTAAAAGACGGGTATCTCACAGAATAAGATTTGACGCCTGACAAGAATACAGGAGACGTTCATTTAGTAATTTGCACCAAAGCTTCATGGGAAAAGATTTAATACTCATTATAATCACACAGTATTCAGACTTATCCAGATTCTCTTCAATAAGCTATCACCCGTAAATAAATATGTGGATCTCGATGGCACATATCACCCGTAGATAAAAACCCGGGTGATCTTTCAATATCAGATCGTCACATAGATCTACGCCGGAGACTAGTGAACACAGAATCCCGGGATTGGATTATTACTCTTGGATGACAGACAGAATTATCAGCTTTAAAATACATGCTACGGTACAAAGACGGAACGAGTGTACTAAACCGAATTATACCGGAGACTGCGTTGGAGAAGAATCATAAAGAAATAACAACAAAACACGAATGTTCCCGAGAGACTTGCCTTTTATTATCATGCATCGAAGTTTGTATGATATGTACATATTAATTCAGATGGAATAAAATTTGATCTAGTTGAACATAAAACGGCATTATTCTTACCGATATTCTTGATTAAGAATACTCGGTCAACTGTATAAATTCCGGATATTCCGGTGGTGTCAGAACTGATTAAATAATAATGGCGATTGGTATAACGTATTAATCAGCCATCCTGACCGATCAGCTGCGTAACAGTATTGGAGTGTTGTTGCACAGGTTGACCGTTACATTTTTGGTGTCAGAAGTGGGATTCAGAACATACCCTGAATTCAGTGATACTTACCCAGCCCGGAAAATCTTCAAATACCATATTCTCGGAACATTAATACAATAAAATACGATGGATATCGGGGGAACGTTTAAGACACCCGGACCAAGACGGAGCAGACGTGGAACTAAATCAGATATTCAGTCAACAGAAGACGACACGGCGAGCGAGGCCGAATTTCCCGATGTAAATCCAGCCATGGAACACAGACAAGTTATACACGAAATTGTCAATTCAAATGGGGTAACCATGGAAACTGAGAAAAACGTGGGATTAAACTCGGGAGACACGCTCGGAGTTGACAGACCTATGGGGGAACTACGTAAAGAAGTATCCAGTATGGTCGGAGATATATTACGTGGAACAATGCATGATGTAGCTTCAATGATCAAAGGAGCGGTAACGGAAGCAATTTCTAATCTTGAATTACCGACACCCCTTTCTCGTAATACCAGTGATATTACGGATTCTCACAATAAATCAGTTTCTGGGAATAAACCAAGAAATGGTAAAATACGGAAAACACCGCAAACAGAAAGTCGGAAAAGGATGACATCACCGCTGATAAATGAAAGTTCAAGCAGTGACAATAATGACTCCGATGATAGTAGAACTACCCACAGTAGTAAAGAGCGCAGTAGATGGACTGGAATACCTAGACAATCTAGCGCAAAACTACCATCATTCACTGGACTGGAAAAATGGGAAGTATGGCACAACAGGTTTAAGGATGTAGCCAGACTAAGAAGGTGGACAAAGGAGGAAAAATTAGCGGAAATTTTACCCCGTTTACAAGGGAAGGCGGGAGAGTTTGTATATGGTCAGCTTTCTTGGGAAATACGGGGTCAATATGACTCGTTGGTAAATGAATTAGGACATCGTTTCCGACGGGTAGAAACTCCCAAAACATTTGGAGCCGCTTTCAGCAATAGAAGTCAGAAAAATTCAGAAAAGGTCGAAGATTATGCCGCTGAATTAAAGAGGCTGTATGACAAAGCATATGCAAATAGGGATTTTACGACCCGACATGAAGATTTACTGCGGAGATTTCTAGATGGACTGCACGATGAAAACGCAAGATTCCATGTGGAATACGTCAAAGACCCCAAAAACATCGACGAAGCGGTTTTTGAAGTAGTCAATTTTCTAGAAACGCAGAGAAGAAATGGGTGCAATTTGAAACGACCTACTCGTTTAGTGAAATTTGAGAACAAAGACGAGGAGACGACAGATATTGTCCCGACTGATGAACTGACAAAAGAAGCTCCATCGAATAACCGGGGAAAATTCAAAGGTGGGAAAAAGCCAATCAACGGCACCAGTAAAATTGCCAACACCGAAGAAACTGTAAATCAAGTACAGGAGTTACGTAATGAACTAAAGACGGCAATGTCTTCCATAACGGAACGAATAGAGAGAATGGAACAACAACCAAGAAACAATCCCCAATCAAGAAATCTTCAACAAACGCGACCACAAGATAACCACGGAACGAATTTTCAACCCAGAGAAAATTTTACTGGATGTTTTAAATGTGGTGGTTCTCACTATGCGAGATATTGTCAGAATTATCTCAAGGGACAATTAAATCCAAGAGCCCAACAATTTACCCCACAAACTAGATATCCTAGCTATGGAGAAAATGCTGGACCAAGAATTTCAGCAGGCAGCCATAATACTGGTATTCAACAAACAAACTACAAGGGATCGGCTCAATAGGCCGAGGGACGGTCCCTTACCATCACGGCCACTCTTTCGTTTTTGAAAAACCAGAAACTACACCACGTTATATTCCCGGGAAATCTAATTCATCACAATCAGTTAGAAGAGAAATTCCAAAATATGACGGGGTATACATTAAAGGGGCTTTAAATGGAACGGAAGTTACTTATACCGTTGACACGGGGGCAACACGGACTATTGTGTCTGATAGGATCTTTTCCCAAATTCCGGGTCGTCAGCGTCCTATGTTACGGAAAACAGGGAAAGGCAACATATCATGCGCAGATGGACGAACCCTGAAATATACAGGGAAAGGTGATTTCAAAGTTTCTCTTGGATCTCTTATATTCGAACAGGAACTGGTTGTCGCTGACATTGAGGATGATATCCTTTTAGGAACAGATATACTGCAGAAAGGCCCGAAAGGACCAGCTGATATACTGCTTAGTGAAGGGAAAATGATTCTTAACAAGGTAACAATTCCTCTGAGTCAAATTCCAACACCAAGAATTAGGAAAGTACTAGCAGTAACTGATCATAACATCCCCGGTATGAGTGAAATGATCATCGATGCGGTTATAAACAAGGTCACAGGGCGATCGGATGAAACTGTCTGCTTGATAGAAGGATCGGCGGAGTTTTCCAAAAAGCATTCACTTATAGTGGCACCCTGTCTCGTTGATACAGGGATTGAGACTGATTTTAAAGTTCGAATATGCAACCCTTCCGCTGAGTCCAGAATCATTAGACAGAATACATGCCTGGGGTATGCGGAATCTGTAGATGATGATATTCAGACACTCTTAGACAAAGAAGGAGAAACAGACGAGGGAAATTTTGACGTTGTTCGTCGAATTCAGTTGATCAATGAGCATCCCAACATCACACGACAAGTATCTCACGATCGCCAAAATAAAAGTAGTGGTAAATTGGGGATTCCGAGTCATTTGAAGGACTTGTATGACGAAACAGTACAGAGGCTGGATCCAGACCATCATGCCGAGATAGCGGAGCTGCTGAACGACTACGAGGATGTATTCTCTAAAACCGAGTTTGATTTAGGATGTACAGATTTGGTGGAACATTCCATAGATACGGGTGACGCAAAACCCATCAAACAACCTCCAAGGCGGTTACCCATGGCATTCGCTGGTGAGGATAAGAAGGCTTTGGAAAATCTACAAAAACAAGGATGTATTCGGCCATCAACTTCACCCTGGGCTTCTCCAATAGTTTTAGTAAGGAAGAAATGTGGCTCAGTGAGGCCATGTGTGGATTATCGCAGGGTAAATTCAGTCACTCGTAAGGACGCTTTTCCATTGCCAAGAATTCAAGACTGTCTCGATGCTATAGAAGGCGCAACATGGTTTTCTACATTGGATCTTACATCAGCGTATAACCAAGTCAAAGTCAAAGAGACCGACATTCCTAAAACGGCGTTCGTGACGAAATTTGGACTATGGGAATACACAAAAATGCCGTTTGGTCTTTGCAATTCTCCAGCAACGTTTCAGCGATGCATAGAACTTGCGCTCTCTGGTCTCCAGTGGGTCTCTTGTCTTTTATACCTGGACGATGTGGTCATATTTGGGCATACATTTGAAGGACACACACAAAGACTGAAGGAGGTATTGCAGAAAATCAGACTCGCAAAGCTGAAACTTAAACCCATAAAATGTCACCTATTAAAAAGGGAAGTAGAATTTCTGGGCCATGTTGTTTCCAAGGATGGAATTCGTCCAAATAAGGCAAATATGGAGAAAATCATAGCGTGGCCAACTCCAAAGAACGTTACTGAAGTGAGAGGTATTCTGGGGTTGGGAAGCTATTACCGTCGTTGGGTGAAAGACTTTTCAAAATTGGTGCATCCACTCACCGAACTGACAAAGAAGGACACAACTTTTCTATGGACTCCTCAATGTGAAGAAGCTTTTATGGGGATTAAAGCAGCTCTTACTGGATCAGAGATTATGGGATATCCGAAAGATGGTTGTCTGTTTATCCTCGACACGGATGCATGCGATGTCAGCATTGGGGCAGTGTTATCTCAAATACAAGACGGGAGAGAGCGCGTTATTGCCTATGCAAGTCGTGTCCTTAACGAATCGGAAAGGAACTATTGCGTGACAGACAAGGAACTGTTAGCTGTCAAATCTTTCATTGAGTACTTTCGACATTATTTACTTGGAAGGAAATTTCTGGTGAGAACAGATCACCAGGCCCTGAAATGGCTTTTCAGTTTGAAGGAACCAAAAAACAGAATAGCGAGGTGGATAGAGATATTATCGGCTTTTGATTTTGAAATAGAATACAGGCCAGGAAAGCGTCATCAGAACGCTGATGCGTTATCCAGATGTCCTAATCCTAGGTTTTGTCAGTGTGATGACGAAGACAAACCTTTGAAGTGCGGCCCTTGTGTGAAGTGTCAAAAACGGACTTCAGAGATGCAGGGAGTAAGCACAGAATTCGGAGATAGTAGATGAACTGCGGAGAGCAAAGTCACAAAGTGAAGCTCATAGTGGTTTTGATCACATTAAATTAGTACGGCCTATCTGTTTTCTTCATAGATTAGGGAGTACTGTATTCTGGTATGTGAGGAATTTGATATTACTGTTGCTGAACATCATCACCTGGAGTAACCATGGATTTTCAGACCAGAACGATGTAGCAAATCGAACTTGGCAGGAAAAGGTTATGGTGCATGGACAGCACGAGACAGATCAATTTAAGAAACTTACTCAGAATGACACCCATATGGACAATTCGGATAGTAGTTGTAGTCGAAAAACGGGAGAGACACCATGGATGCAGGGCTATGCAAGATCAACATTGCGGAAAAAGCAATTGGAGGATCCAGACATAGGGCCTGTTTTAAAGTGGTATGATGAAGGTAAGCGGCCATTTGGACCAGATGTATGCTCATCCAGTCCAGCCTCGAGACACTATTGGAATTCATGGGATAGTCTAGATATGAAAGATGGTTTATTATTCAGACGATTTATACGCAAAGATGTGACTGGGAGTCACTGGCAATTTTTGGTACCTAGGAGCATGAGAGATCAGATTTTGAATCAAATGCATAATTCTATTCTTGCGGGACACCTAGGAAAGAAGAAAACTTGCGAGAAGGTACTTCAGAGATTTTATTGGTGGAAATTGCGGGAAGCCAACAAGGCCCCAGCACGTACACCCAGAGCCCCACTAGGAGATATGCGAGTTGGAGCCCCTCTGGATAGACTTTCAACCGATATCTTAGGTCCATTTCCCGAAACAGAGAGAGGGAATCGATATATCCTGATTGTCACAGATCATTTTACAAATTGGGTTGAAATATTTCCAATACCAGACCAGACTGCAGTGACTTGTGCACAAGTGATATTAAATGAAGTCATTAGCAGATACGGTTGTCCACTGGATTTGCACACTGACCAAGGTACAAATTACACTAGTGAAGTGTTCACTGAACTTTGCAAGCTGTTAGAGATACGGAAAACTCGAACCTCACCCAGGCACCCACAGTGCAATGGAAAACTCGAAAGATTTAACCGAACACTGCTCCCAATGATCAGAGCATATCTTAAAGACGAGCAAGAAAATTGGGATTTATTCCTTGGATGTCTAGCTGCTGCATATAGAGCCACTCCGCATGATGGTACGAGTATGACGCCAAATTTACTCATGCTGGGTCGAGAAGTAAGACTACCTGCAGAAGTAATATTTGGTGGAGTTGATCCAGATGCTGATGATGAAATGCCTAGTTACGGAGAATATGTTGATCAACTTCGTGACAAGTTACAGCATGCACACGACATTGCACGTAAACGCCTGAAAATAGCTGCAAAGCGACAGAAAAAGACATACGATGGGAAAACTCTATCACACACATATCAACCTGGGGATTATGTGTGGTATTATCACGAAAAACGTGAAAAGGGTGTTAGCGCAAAACTACAATTCCCATACAGTGGTCCGCATCTAGTCATAAAGAAACTAAACGACTTAGACTACATCATCCAAATGAATGAGGCAGGAAAATTAAAGGTCTTGCACCACAACAAACTAAAACCATATAAAGGAACCGTAGTATTGCCATGGGCAAAGAAATCACTCGCACAGGCTAAAAGGAGGGTATCCCAAGCTCTGCATTCACAAGAGTAACAAATAAACCTGGTTATGGCACAGGAACTGGTGGCTGATTACGTATAACAATCTTTATATAAATATCAACACGACTGATAAAATTGTTTACTTACTCTTTGCAGAGACAAGATGTCAGAAAAAGCCATCAAGTCCTATGGGAAGAGGGGAGCTGTGTACAGCTGTTCTCGGTGTATTTACACCGGGGATAAACCACAGATGATCCGGCACGTGGTGAATAACCATCTACCCCGACTCGAGGCACCGTATACATGTAACAACTGTAACATGACGAAATGAAGAAGCACATGGAGGCTAAACATCCGACTGTTGGTGGTATGGAAAGCGTTGGCGGGACTAAGTCACCGTACATTCTTCAATCAGCTGATGCTACTGTGATGTCTAAAGAAGATTCCATCCAGTTCTATGATGGTATCAAGCCAACACATAGAAGTATCACAGACACTCATCCAACGTCAACAGAGACCATTGCAGTTATGCCACAGCCAGATATTGATGAAACATCAGTACCAATTGAGCCACCAGCAGAAATCACACCGCACTCGGACATCCAAATAACATCTAGTCAACCACCAGTCAGCACAGTTCCAACAGCCAAACCCAAAGTGAAATTCACCAAGAAACACAAATCTGTCCAGCCAACCGAAAAACCAGCACGCAAACAACTGAAAACAACCAACAAAGCAACAACAAAGGATGGTGAAACACAAGATCAACCAGAATCTACTCGAACGACAGAAACTCTACCCTCCTCAGTGAACAAAACAACAAAATCCAAACAGCCCAAGCCTGATCAAACCATCGCCACGAAACCACAACAGTCAACATCCTCAACATCTACGTTTCCGCCATTGATACCTGTTGAAATTCCCTTAAATGGACCAGAGAATCCTCGATGCAATCTTCGTGAGGTCATGGGAGTGTTCTCTAACTTCCCACGAATTCTACAGCAAGTGAATGATATTGGCGAATTACAACGCGCAGTGGATTCTATATCCCAAGATGAACCAACCACCGATCCAAACACAGTGATCCTTGATACTAACCCTGTTGTTGAAATGGACATTCAATTACATCCGAATGAAGGTGAAGAACAGCAACTACTCCAAGAGCCCGCCGATTCAATTCCACCTGTTCCAACATCAGTCAACTCTAACTCAAAGGAAAATACCAATTCAATCAAGCCTCATCCCAGAGCAGAATCAAGTGTTACCGTCAATGAGACCCATTCGGTCGAGATGTTGGCTGCAGCCGTAGTAGGTGCAGCCCGACGACAACCTGTTCTGCCGGAACAAGACCTTAGACCAATATCTAATCAACTTGTGGCCACTAATTTGAATCTTTCCCAGGTCGTCGGGGTGTTGGAGTCTAATAGTGCTAAACACTCTAGACTCACTGATGTTATTGAAGAGTTCGTTAAAACGATATCCAGTTCGAACGCAGAAATGTCGAGAGTGTGTAGAGCAGCATCCGTCTTGAGTGAGGCATCTTTGAAAGATGACCAGGCCGTAAAGGAGCAAACTGCTGTTCTACGCTCACTGTATCAGGCAACAATAGACACACAGTCCAGCCTTGCCTCAGCACTGAACCGCCAAGCGGAAAGTGTGGAAAGAATTGTAACAATCTTTGAAGGTCATCAGAGTTGTCAGGTAACAGGAGTCGCTGAAAGTACCCTGAATAACCAACAACCATCGGTGACAGCAGTAATTTCATCTATTCCTACTGTTTCAACCTCATCCGTTTCATCCGCCTCCCATTCATCAAGTAGTTCATCTTCATCCAAATCCTCTGTTCCAACTACCAAACCAGCTGTTCTTTTTGCCAGTCCTGTCCGTATTCCAGTCGAAGCTTCTACGTCCCATGAGGAACATCCCGACCGGCAACCACATGACTCCAGGCGTCTAGACAGATCCTATGAGTCATCATCCAGATCTAGGAATGAGGAAGCTCGGTCAAGGGAAGATGCCAACCGTCCCAGGAGTATCATCAGTCGCCCTGGTCGAGATTCTAGCCATCCAAGATACGGATTTCATCAATATTATCGTTGGCAACAGTACAGAGTGCCTTGGGTGCGTCAAACGATGCATGGGAAGAGACCACGGAGCCCCAGTCAAGACCGTCGGCGAGTGTCCAGCCATGGAGATGGAGATATCAGGCGACCTGTAAAAAGGATTGAACAGTGAATGTTATAAATATATTCTCTCACGGAACAGTATTTTTCCTAAGAGACTGGACTGTTAAATTTGCTTCATTTGTATATATTTATATGACCGTGATAGACGTTGCTGAGGACAGCATACTTTTAAGAGGGGGGAAGTGTGACGATTCGTTAATCCGTCGATTGTATTTTATAATATTTGCTGTCAGTTCAGACATGTACATATAATAATTTTCGATATGACGAATGACGATTTCTGACCCTGTATTTGTTGATTTTTGTCAATGTAATGTTCGTTCAATTTATAATTCTTTATCAAAGTGGATTAAATACCTTGTTCTTGTTGTTACCCAGTAGTTGTTGTTGAATATCTGGATGTGTGGAGTGAGATTTTCACGTTTATGCACATAATTTTGTTGGCAAACTTTTACGATGATATCAAAACGAGGCTATACTCTGAAACGCTGCATCTTATGGACGATAACGTAACTGTACTAGCGTTTCATGAATTGTAATTGTTCGAAATGATCTCTTCTCAAAGAGATTGTCTTTATTAATCGCAACCTTTGAATGATTATTTGGTGATTAGCGGTTTACGACGCTAAGCTCTCCTGAGGGTCGAGAGTATCACACTGGATTCATCTCACCAGGTGGCGCTGGGATCGTCTGCCCGCGAAAGTATAAAAGGCCAAACATACTAATAATTCGGCACTTGGTAATCACCGGGTCAGCTACACAGTCCAAACAACTGTGAGAATAGCCAACGATATCCCAGCTATTAATTGTCTGTAACAGCCAGCAGGATATTACCATACCTTAGGTAACTGGATACCATTGGAATATAATAATGAGTATGAGAAGCAGATAATTTTATTGGTGCAAGGCCTACTCTTCAATGTAAACAAATCGTTGTCAAGGAAATTATGGGAACCCCGATCCCCTACGAGATATAAATACGGGTGAAAAGAATTTCAGCTGTATGCATATTTACTAGTCAAATAGAGGCTAAAATGTGTTTTGCAGTGAAATATCTTTATCTTCAAGATCAACATTGTAGTTATTCAGCTATTATCTGATGTTATACATTCAGCCCCCAATTCCAGTGCCAAACCAGTAAATATATAATAACAGAGGAAACCAACAGGATTATACACAGAAGAAATACACAGACTGCATTCCGCTCATTAAATAAGAGATATTATAATTCGGGAGTGATTTAGTTCTCACTCAGTGGCGTAACGTCAGAGTCATTAGAACTGCATATCACTACCCGCATTTATAAACCCGGGTATCCCCTATAATAAAAGACGGGTAATCCCAACATCAAGACGAAGTCGATTAAGTTCACAGTTACTCCCAATTACGGACACGGGAAGGGTTTAGCTGATATTCTAGACTTGTTCTAGTTTAAGGCTTTAAGCATAGCCCGTGAAAGTTAATATTGGGTTGAAACGATACCAGCATTTCACGACCCGCATTTATATACCCGGGTATCCCCTATAATAAAAGACGGGTAACCCCAACATCAAGACGAAGTCGATTAAGTTCACAGTTACTCCCAATTACGGACACGGGAAGGGTTTAGCTGATATTCTAGACTTGTTCTAGTTTAAGGCTTTAAGCATAGCCCGTGAAAGTTACATATTGGGTTGAAACAACGCCAGCATATCACAACCCGCATTTATGAGCCCGGGTAACCCCAAAAGTAAAAGACGGGTATCTCACAGAACAAGATTTGACGCCTGACAAGAATACAGGAGACGTTCATTTAGTAATTTGCACCAAAGCTTCATGGGAAAAGATTTAATACTCATTATAATCACACAGTATTCAGACTTATCCAGATTCTCTTCAATAAGCTATCACCCGTAAATAAATATCTGGATCTCGATGGCACATATCACCCGTAGATAAAAACCCGGGTGATCTTTCAATATCAGATCGTCACATAGATCTACGCCGGAGACTAGTGAACACAGAATCCCGGGATTGGATTATTACTCTTGGATGACAGACAGAATTATCAGCTTTAAAATACATGCTACGGTACAAAGACGGAACGAGTGTACTAAACCGAATTATACCGGAGACTGCGTTGGAGAAGAATCATAAAGAAATAACAACAAAACACGAATGTTCCCGAGAGACTTGCCTTTTATTATCATGCATCGAAGTTTGTATGATATGTACATATTAATTCAGATGGAATAAAATTTGATCTAGTTGAACATAAAACGGCATTATTCTTACCGATATTCTTGATTAAGAATACTCGGTCAACTGTATAAATTCCGGATATTCCGGTGGTGTCAGAACTGATTAAATAATAATGGCGATTGGTATAACGTATTAATCAGCCATCCTGGCCGATCAGCTGCGTAACAGTATTGGAGTATTGTTGCACAGGTTGACCGTTACAAAATATATAGTATGGAAAGTGTCAGCCCTTTACCCCAAGGGATAACGAAACTAAATAAGGCGTCGAAAAGCCAGCACCCTCCATCGAAATCACCCCGACCGGGTAGGGCTAAAACAGTTCAATTATTGGCTGCGCATACGATCATTGCCTTATGGGCAACTTTACATGCCGAGGCAGATTATTGCAGCAATAAGAAAATACCTGTTATTGTTATTGTCCATCGTTTTCGCTTTCAAAACTTACACATTTGGCATTCCAGTTACAATGACTTCTGGCGCCATTGTATGTTTCTTCACTTCGAGTAACCTCCGTCTTGCTCAAATGAACGACGCTTAATTTCAATGAAAAAATCATCCCCGGTTTCGATGGATAGGGGGTGCTAAAGACTGTAATATAAATTTGAACCTGTCCGAGGGAATTTAATCCTCCGTTCATATGTCATTACTATTCGGAAATATATTTTGGCCAGGTGTGCGCTACAAATTCATTACATGAATTGTACACATAATTAATATGATCTTATCCATAGCAGATAAAGCCATGAAAATCTATCAGCTAATTCCTAATGGCATGAGCTGAAGTACGTGTATCAATAACATATACGAGGACAAAGCTTC
>JAVTVY010048842.1:0-23636 GCA_036873755.1 Hanleya hanleyi
ACATTTTAAAATAGTGACCGTGTGGGATAATGCAATTTTCCTCCTTTTTACGTTTCTCTCTTGATTCATGATATCTGGCATCTCAAATACACTGCATTTATCGCCCGGCTATCTGCATATCCAAGTGCGTTTTCAGGATTTTTTTTTCGCCGAAGCCTGTTTGTTCAGCATTACGGCAACATTAAAAATGGTTGTCAAGAATGCATTGTATTTTCCAGGTTTTCGTGAAATTCAAACCATTCACTTTGCATATCCTCCTGGGTAAAACACCATGCCGAAATTGTAAAGGAACTTACATTTTCGACATTTCTTTTTTTACTTGTGTTTCATTACTCTTTATCCGGGGCTGGGGATCGTATGAATTTCAAATACTTCAAGGTCTTCCGTGCGTTCAAAACAACGGTCAAAATCAAAATTTGACTCTGATACATCGCTCTCTCGATCAAGATTTCTTTAGCGAAATTACAAGCGTCTAGTCCGTCATACCCATGTAATAACACTCATCAGTGGTATAGATTTGATATTTGGGACATAATGGTGTCTTTGTGGCATCTTTGCAAATTGTTGAACGTTTCACTTGAAGGAAACTATCGTGTGTTTATGTGCACAGTGATTTTAGCATTTGATGTTGAATACAAGCATCTAGTCCGTTTTTCAATATTCAGCTGTCGTCCATAAAGGCATTTTCCCGTCCATGATCGAAAGATCGAATTCATGTAAACAGCATTAGCACCAAATTTAAAAAGAAAATTTAAATCAGATTGCTCAATTGTATGCCCCCCCCCCTTCCACTTTAATCCGACACTGCCCCGTCATTGTTCTGTTCTTTATTGGTTGGTGGAGGCCTAATTTGGATAATTATAAAAATTCTGTTTCAGTCACTTTTTTGCCATGCCTCACATAATACATATTCCAAGTATCAAGCAACAAGTGATAATACGATGCTTCGATGGAAGATGGTCGCCAGGGCTTTCGCCAAATCCCAAAATGTGACCTGGTTATGAGACCTACATTCCTTGGGAGTATATTGTGGTGAAATTATGAAGCGATCAGTGAACTTTGAATTTTGCACCCAATTCACTGTTTTGGGGGCATTTTCATACTTCAGGACCTATGTTGTCTGCTTTGGAATGTAGAATAACATATAATATAGCCATTTTCCTGGTTCAAATCGGTTATCCAGCTTGGACAAATAAATATATCTCATTCACTTAGGTTTAAACAAAGGGCCATAACTCTTGAAAATATAACCGAGAACAGAGAAACTTCACGCTGCACACCTATGGGTCACTGACCACATATCATGCAAATTTCATACTTGTTCATACAATATTAACCGAGATCCAGCCCTACAAATCCCAATTCACAAAGATTTGAAGAAAAAAGGGCCATAACTCTTGAAAATACAGGCGAAATGTGGAGAAACTTCACGCTGCACAACTACAGGGCACTGACCACATATCCTGCAAATTTCATAATTGTCCATACAATATTTACCGAGATCCAGCCCGGACAAGTTCCAATTCACAAAGATTTGAAGAAAAAGGGCCATAACTATTGAAAATATATGCGAAACGCGGAGAAAATTCACGGTGCACAACTACAGGGCTCTGACCACACATCCTGCAAATTTCATAATTGTCCATACAATATTAACTGAGATCCAGCCCGGACATTGTCCATACAATATTAACTGAGATCCAGCCCGGACAAGTCCCAATTCACAGAGAATTCAAGAACAAAGGGCCATAACTCTTGAAAATATAAGCGAAACGTGGAGAAACTTTACGCTGCACAACTGTGGGTCACTGACCACATATCATGCAAATTTCATACTTGTCCATACAATATTAACCAAGATCCAGCCCGGACAAGTCCCATTCACAGAGATTTCAGAAAAAGGGCCATAACTCTTGAAAATTATACCGGAACTCGGAAAAACTCTACGCTGCACAACTACGAGCCACTGGTCACATTCCATGCAAGTTTCAATCCTGTCCATCAAATATTAACCGAGATATTGCCCGGACAAGAAATTCGGACGGGCGGACGGACGGACAGACAAAGCGATCGCTATATGCCCCCCTAGTTAGAGGGGGGCATAACAATCGTAATATACATAAACATAGGCAAGAAAGCGGTCAAAAGCTTTCAATTATCCAAATATATCAAAATCGTATCGCTGATTCGTTGTAAAGTAGTTGATGTGATGATGTTGCATCTCAGCCAGGTTTTGATTGTGCCTGTCAGCGCAATGCAGGCAAGTATAAGAACACTGGCTATTACTTGCAAGGGAAATTGCGGTTCAAACCATATAAGCATAGAGTTCAAAATCAGTTAACGGGAGCATCATTCAAAACGATGAAATTAAACTGGCAGGAGAACAGATAAAAGATGAAGCATATGGATCATTCAAGAAGTACCTTTCAGACCCTGTAGTTGCACCGGGTATGATCTCTGCTTTTCGATTTATGTATATAGTTATACCTTATCCGGTACTGGGGACCGCGTAGTCGTGTCAGTGAAGATGTTCATTTGAACAGTCAATTTGTGCATCCACCCTTCCTAACTTCGTCACGGTATATCAGTATTGAACGGCAATCTATATTTTCATCAGCATATTGGTAAATACAATACAGAATTGTTTATTTCTTTAGTATATAATATATATTTGGTGGACGGAGCCTTGCACGGATATCGAAAGGCTGAAACTATTATTCGGCACAATGTTGGATTTTCAGAACTGTTCAATTAGGCCGTGGCAGTTTCATTATATCAATTCAAGCAGATTTACCACAAAGGATTTCCCGATCAAACTGCGATGAATTTTGTGTTACAGCAGCCCGTTGCTATAACAATCAGGACCACATTTCGCCTTTGACAAAATCATGAGAATACGATTATTGTGATCGGTCAAATGCGTACATTTTCGACGTTGGGCGACTAAAAAGCAACCACACGAAAGCCCCACTCGGAACCTTACATTAAGATTAGAATATAGAGGATTCGAAGACGTAGTCTTGTCATCTCAGCCGCGCTTTTATTGTGGCGGTTCATGAGAAAACTATGAAGTACCACACGGCCCCTAGCACCGAATTAAGCGGAATTAGATACGCTACCTTGGGGCTGTGTTGACAGATCAGCTCAAATAAGTAACTCATCCGGTGTTGATGAATGAGCAACGTCAACATGGGGTAAACATGATAAATGCAAGAATTCCCATAAAAAAAAACAATATGAAATTGCCGATGTCGTGCGATCTTGAGGCACGAGCCCTTGACATTGGAAATAAAACATTGTAGATAAAAACCCAGTTCCCTGTTTCGGACAGCGCTGAAAAACTTCAGACAATTTTGACAGTCATAACTTTGAACCAATCACTGATGTGCTATCTATGAAATGAGAATATGGGATTGGTACCAAAACGGTGGTACCTAAACAGAGGCAACCACTTCACCATGATCTCCCCGTTGTACCTCGCAGCTCTCACTGATTTTACATTTTCCACTCACCACTGCACACCATACGCAAATAGCTGTGCATAAGTGTGTAGTTGCATGTTCAAGAATTTGTTGGCAATCTCTTTTCACAAATAACTCTGCTAAGTTAGTGCCAGGAAACGGGGAAAATTCCAATCGTCTGCTAGGAAATTCGTTCGTCTGTCAAAGAAAACAGTGTCATGTGGTATCAACAATTGCTGGTAACTGTACAATAAAATAGTCTGTAAGTAGTACTCTCATGTAGAAGACATATGGAAGCTGACCGTTTGAACGTTCTTCGTTCCAGATATCCATAGTGTTTAAGTTTGCATCCAAATTCAAATCGTGACATACTCTGGAAACGAACGGCATGGAAATTCATTTGAACAAAGAAAACTCGGCAGTTATTAGGATTTCACGAAAATAACATCATAGTGTCTTGCTATGATTATTAAAACCTCTTAACCACTTCTCTCATAAAGGAAATAATTTATTCAATTTATGCATTTTAGGAATTGTGCTAACCTGCGCACACAAAATAAAACATGTATTTCGATTATTGGCGCGGGAATTCATTTGTTGGTGATAGCTGAATACTGAAAGTCCGACCTTACTTCAGATAAACCAACGAATTATATTCGCACAGGATTAGAAAACGTGGCCGGCAAAATATTCCTCTCATCAGATAACATTTCCACTATTCAACCATTATTATAGTGTAGTACAACTTTTCATCTGTAAACACTTGAACGCACGAGTTGTCAAACAAGTGCTTCCTGAATCGGAGCGGTGTTAACCCTATCTGGCCTGGGGGGGCCATTATGGCCCCCCTACCAAACTTTCTGCGCTATATCCGGAAAGACAAAAACGGAGAGCTGAAACTCCGTGACTTTATAGTTTGTCATATTGGGGTCATTTTGAGCCTATTTGCATGACCCCCCGAGCAGAGGATCATGGGTAAATCCAAGATGGCGGCCACATGGGGTAGCAGAAAAGTGATATTTTTGTCATATTTCTTCAAAGTTTCTGCTTTTGCGCGATGAAAAGTGGGCAAAACTATTTTATTTCACATCACATTAATATTTACTAATTTATCATGCAGTTTTTGCGGAGAAATTGCTAAAATAACAAATTCGGAAAATCTGACCGAAAAATCGACCAAAAAATGCCGTTTTAGAAAATGACGTCACTGTGACGTCATCAAAGCGGTCATCTTGGATTTTTTTACATTTTCTGGTAGAGTTTGACCCAGGGGTATAGTGTGATAAATTTCAGCCTCCTAGCTCAAGGGGTAAGAAAAATAATTAGGGGGGGCCATTTCGGCCCCCCCAGGCCTGGACAGGTCCCAAAAAGCCCAGGCCAGATAGGGTGTTAAGACAACGAGTCTAATTTGCACAATAATATATTTTATATCAAATCAAATTCCCAGGATCACGGCCATTTAAATATAATTATAAAAAAAAACCTCTCACACATGCACACTCGCTCACACACAGAATTTCAATTGAATACTGTAATGTTCAGAGTTCATAGTATTTTCAACACAGTCAGTTCATTACAAATCACCATACCGGAAATCAACAGGAATATTTCACCATAGATGGTCAGATATGACACCTCTGTTTCATAGCGCGTGTCGCGTGAAATAGACACTGAATGTCCGAAGAGGAAAGCTCTGATCAGACTGGACGTCGGTCAGGCAGTAAGTTGATCACCAGGTCAGACGTTGATCACACAGTAGTAACATTCACACGGCAGTACGTAGTCCAGAACAAGTCGATTAGATGGGACGTCGACTGAACACTGCTCGGGTGGGCTGGAAGATTTGCAGACATCGATCACCGGACAGGGTGTCGTCGAATCTCTATAGCACTAGAAAAAGACACCGTAATCAATTCCAGTGTCCGACTCATTTAACATTACGAATATTACAGTACAAATATAGTAGTGTCAACTAGCCCCAAAATTCAATAGTACCATTATTTGCCATATGGAATCAACAGATCTATATACAAATAATACACAGTTCATTAGGCATGTTCAAAACAATCTCGCATTAATTTATCATAGCTATTTCGACATACCTCCAGACTTTCCAGACAAAACTCTGAGCACACTCGTGCTAATCCAAATCATGGACTCCAACATGTACTTTTAAACATGTACCATATACAACGGGATCACTCCGACCCGCTTCCCACTAATGTCGCTCGACAATATGTAACACACAGCAAGATTCTACCTCTTTAAAAAGAGTTGGACCAGAACCGTATTTGAATATCAAAATGCCGCCGTGCCCGTGCCGTCCACAGATTCTGTAATCCTACAATCTGTACACATATACATGCTAATATGGTTAATCTGAATACAAATCATTGTATCGGCCAGGTAAAATACAGTGACCGCAACACTTCACAATCAAGTAAATCCAGCGTGTGCAGAAAAATAATCGGAGCGAAGCTCCACTAACTATTTGCATATAAATAGATAGGACCAACAAATCTCTCATAAGGCAGTCTTTTTATGTTCGTGTCAGTTTACACACACATAGCTGTATTATGACCATGTACCGGTTATACGGACAATTGCAAATTATAGGGACTTCATTCATAACATAGGGGTAACCTGTAATTAGCTGTACTGCGCAGTCAAAGGAAAAAGGTCCTGATGAGCCGATCGTAAACATCAGATACAAAATTTTCAACCTCGGTATGATCTATAAGTAGATGGCGAAACGCAATTCAAACAGCCACGTATTATGGCAAGATACCAGAATACGAAATCCATCAAAATGGTTTGACTCCATCGTGGTGGGAAAATCCATTCGTGATTGGGCCGCATCACTCAAACTTTACATTTGCTCGTGCGCAAAGCACAATTACTCCTTGGTTGGTTATGCTTTTGTATTTCATGATTGTCGTGAGGATCTTGTTATCGCCATCAAGAAAAGGACGAAGAGTAAACGTCCAATACTTGTAAGTGAAATGCTGTAGCATCCGTAACGTAATGGCCAAGTTGTGGATCCCGGAATCCCCACAGGACCCAAGGAGCGCACAGTCTGGGATAATTTTACATTATATATTCATTTCACACACTGACAAATTAGTACGGGTAAACGCTGTCCTCTCGTCGAATAGTAAATGTCCGACACAGTCACAAATACCAAGAGGTTTGGAGCTGATGGTTGAACAAGAATATATACCGATATACCGGTACATTAAACTATGTGAAAATAGGCTTTAAATTTCCTTCTTCTCCCTCGCATTTGAATTGGAGAGATATGTAAGAGGTTGGAGAAGCTGACATCTGACGACAAATAAAACAAACAACCATAAAACTTCACAGAAAAGCTTTTCTCGGTGACTCGAATTAAAACTCTAGAATACGAAGGATTCTCTGAATAAACCTTGGTATCTCCCACCAAGAGAATAAATCTAGAGGAAGGGCCTCGGGGACTGACAGTCCACCAGCAGAATCTTGCGACTAAAGGCAAAACTTATCTCGCTACATCACAGAGATACCGCTGTCCAAACCCTTGTATGGATACACAACTGTGAATAGTTATCATTCTTTATTGCACCACGAGGCGAAACGTGATTCATATCGCAATTCACATTCACCAATGCAGCAATACATTGGAAATAACATCCGAGAACTCTATTTGGCTGAAACGCACTCTTCTTGCAACGTACATAATGCGGATTCTAAGTTGCGAGGGAATCCACCACATCCTATCGAATTATTGCACGCCCACTGAAGAAATCTTCACGGGTACATCCAAATGTAGATCACACCTGGAAAATTACGGACGAATCCGCCAAATTTTCTTGTCAGCTAAAAACCTACACAGGTTCAAGTGACGCCACCTACAGGGACATCTCGTCAAACTTAATGCCAGGAGAGATCTTGTTTTCTGAATACAATCTTGCATACTGCTAGAATTGTTTATTGTTTTGGTGGGAAATTTAAGCCGTACTACTTTGGGTATTGCAGGTTAGTTTCCGGATATGCTTGCATTCACTATGTTTACCATATGTTGAGGCGTTTATTCCATTTGACGTCCACGTCCACTCATCCATTAACACCTGATAAGTTATTTGGTTGAGCTGATTTGTCATCACAGCTAGCGTATCTAATTCCGCTTAAGCCTGTGCTAGGGGCCGTGCGAATACGTTATAATCTCCACAGGAACAGCTGCAATTAAAGCGCGACTGAGATACTAAGGCTACGTGCGAGGATCCGACGTATTCTCGGGTCTGATGGTGAGGTGGCCACTGCTTTCCTGTAGAGTCATATGGATGCTTTTTAGCCGCTAGACGTCGTCAATTTTTCTCACCTCATGCATATCGCTCCGATTTCATCCAACGGTCACATGGTTCATGATTTTTGATCAGACGACTTGATAGAGCTATTACATCCTTTGTTGTTGAGATGTTTTTATACTCCCATCATAAGATGAGAGCGAATAATGCGATAGCGAATTCGGTCCGTCTGTCCACCTGCGATGTCTTCAGTTCTAGGACATGGATTTGTGCAAAAATTTGTTCATATCTTACCCATGAGTCAAAGAGGAACTCTGTTCATGTTAAGGTGAAAAGTTCAACGGTCAAGATCACTTTGAGCATTGTTATGTTTGTGCTATAACTAAAGTTCAGAGATACGGATTGTGATGAAAAAGAACAAGCTTATTGATTTTTCTCCCTCGGCCAATTTAGACTCAATGAATTTGTATGCTTCGTCCGTCCGTATGATAGTTTATCGTGCTAGTTAACACAATACATCTGAAATATTTATAGCTGAACTTTCGAAATTCATACAACATATGTTACTGCGATGAGTGAGAATGAGTCAGAAGCCTAGTGAAGATGACTGACCTTGATCTATTTTATTTAGGTCAAATTTGAGTATTGGTGGTAAGTTTTGAAGGATTACATCTAGGCTCTGCAAAGAATGTGTGATGGTTACCCGAGAATAACTCCCTCGGACGTGACGGTAGTGAACATGATTTTCGTTTGAAAGTGAAACGGGTGAAAGTTATTGTTATGTGCTGTAAAAATGCTGAAGTTTCATATCTTGCGAAATGGTGATTGTCAATTGCTCTAAACTGGATTTATTCAAGTTTGAAAACGGTCGAATGTGCTCTTTCGACATTTTATGGACATTTTTGGAAGGGATTTCCCTTCATATATAAAATATGACACCTCAAACCAAAACAATTTGTGTGTATTTATTACCACAATGGTTAGTGTTACAATCGGTTGAAATATCATTCTGGTTTGAGGTGTCATATTTCATCAAAATTAAAAATTGTGCAAATGCTTCGCTTGTATTCTATCAGAAACGTTATGTGAGCAAGTAAAACATGCTTTTCAAGTAGATGTCGTCGTAGTCCAGTTGTTAGGCTGCTCGCTTTCAAAAACTGTGGCGACCAGTTTGTTGAGCTATGAGTTCGCTTCACATTTGGATCAGAAAAATTTTCTTCCTATTTTCTTATTCTTTCTTTCTAATATTTAACATTTGGATTTATTTATCTTATGTGAACCAATCTTCAGTGATATTCAGGTAATAAAATATAGATATAACTGTGTATACACATTTTTGTATTCACTACTACAACTCGACCCTTATTGCAGCACACTCATAACATGTCCAAGTCACCGTGTCTGAATGGGTTTAGTCTCATGGGTCAGCAATACTTCCCATGTATAAAAAACGAGGGAAACTTCATGTGTATTTTCCTGAACTGTTCTCGTTATATTTAAGAATCATTATAGTTCTCACTATGAACAGTAATGTACCATTCAACAAGTCGAAGTGTGAGTATATTGTCACAAGAATACGCGTTCGGGCCAGACCAGAAAAATATCTGGTTCACAGATAGAGTGGGTAAAACGCAGGAGTGACTTTGAAGTCAACACTGAGGGACTATTATGCCCTCAATGTAGGGCTATATACTATGTAGATATGAAATCTGCGAACGATGAGACCATCGAAGCGCCTACAGCCGTAGCCGATTATGACCAGCCCGAGGCGGGGTCAAGTTCCCGTTGTGTCATACTACCAGATATTCTACGGCAAGTTCGATTTGCAACATTACAATGACGTAGCTCGTTAAAAGAAGTTACTTTTGAAACCGCAATAATTTCACATAATCGCAAATTATTTAACTAAAAGACGGTTGCGAGTTAATATATGATACATTGAGTAATAACTAATCCTTTTGTATTGTTTGAAAATGGGATAAAAATGGAATTTCGACCGAAACGAATAATTCTGTACGACTGGCCTACAAAAACGTTGCTGTCGAGGAAACCTGTTCATTTAAAAATAGAACGTACCAAAATAGCACAGAGTCGACTGTGCATTTGACGTCATAAAAGGGAAGCTGACCCGGCCTGGACAATAGATATACACACGCCAGTGTCCGAGGGAGTTATTCTCGGGTAACCATCACACATTCTTTAAACTGCATATGCGACTGGTGATTGGCTAGAAGCCTTTCTAATGCGACTGGTTTTGACCTATTTTATCAAGATCAAATTCTAGTCATTACAGTATCACGAGGGATCATGGCTCGACTCTTCAAATTTACACTACATTACATATGTAATTTGTGATTAATTAGAATCCTATTCATCTCTCCGACCTTTACCTATTTCCTCAAATTTGGATAAATTATACTTGATACAATATGATTTAGAGGTTAAAGTATGCATGCAATGGCGTATTTTGTAGCCCATAATCCTAGTGAACGTCTAGGTCAAGTTTTAGTATTGGTGATAACTTTTGAAGAATTACATGTAGGCTCTCCAAATTCATACTATAGCACTTTGGTACAAAAATCTGGCCCATCCAGGACAAGTATTTGTGCTTTTGCAAGAAACCTTCACCCAGATATAATTGGATATTATACTGTGAAGTCATGTGGCTCTATCAGTATGTCGGCACCTCTTCCGACTTCCCTTATACGTGTTGTAATTTTTACCAATATATGGCGAGATTCTGCTGGTGGACGTTTCGTCCCTGAGGCCCGCCCCATGTACAGTCCTTTTGGTCTTTGATATATGTTGGCATTGTGGGAAGTTGATGCTGGGTCGACATCGGGCCTTACAGATTAGTCTTTTGTGTTAAATGCCGTCATTTTCATCTGACGACGATACAGCTCACCGATACCCAGTGTACGAGTTGTCACAGCGACACAGCTCACCAATTACCAATATACGAGTTGTCAGAGCATTTCCATCATAGCTCTCTAGATTTGTATCTAATACCGCAGATGCCGGTGCTAGGGACCGTGTGGTCATGTCATCCAAGTTGCCACATGAACATGTACAATAAAAGCGTACTTGAGATACGACACATATCACGAATTGTTAGATTATTGGTGTGCTTTAGAATAGGTTAGGCACCTCTTCTCACTTCCCTCATATACGTTGTAATTAATAAAATGTACTTTCTAAATGGGGGTGAGTGAGTGAGTGAATATGATTTGACGTCGCTGTCAGTCATATCACGACGTTGGGTCCTATTCCTTTTCACACCCGGGAACCACACGGGTGGGGTCCTATTCCTTTTTACACCCGGGAACCCCACGGGTGCCTCAGTTAGTTGCCTCTTACGACAAGCTGTCTGAGGAGCTGAGGCCTATTCTTACCATGACCTGCGGCGTGCACAACGACATCTCAGGTTAATCCCCGGAAGCCCCACGGGGCCTTTCTAAATAGCATTGGTATATAAAATAACGGCTTTAGGAGCTGTGCCATAATTCAGTCTATGAGAGGGGTAGTGAATGTACGTAATGTATATATAATACTCCGATCTCCGATCTTCCTCTTTTTGTGGAAGCTGAGGTGACCGTATGACTTAGAGCGCTTGCCTTATCTGCTGGAAGATTTGGTTCAATTCTCTGAGGATTCGTGTTTGAGTCTCAAACGGAACTGGCACATCAACCACAAGAATTCTTGCTTCATCAAGATGTGCCATCTTAAAACTAATTGAATATACTTTCTGAAGGTCAAGTCCGAGTTTTATGATATTTTAGGAAGGATAATATCTAGCTTCGCAAAATTTGTGTCTCAAATTTTTGTTCGAGGTTGTGCGTTGGCGTATACTGAAGTCCATATGGTTCTCGCATGCATTTGTTTTTCGCCGTTATGTTTTTACCTTTACTACACACATTTTTGCCATGATCTATGGACCGTTGTTTCTGAAATAAAGATTATTATTATTATCAACTTTTTCCATTCGTTTTGAAATGCACCTAAAATTGAGAACGAATGCGTCAAGTCCTTTTAAATGCGTTGCACCTCAACAAATATCGACACTGACGGGCGAATACATGTCCTCCACCCTGTGGTGTGCATGGTTGAGTGAATACGCATCAACCTAGTGTATATATTGACCTTTCAATGGAATTTTATATCTAGATTATTGTATCTCCAGTTCCGTATATACATTGGTATCAGCCCGAGACCCCAAATCAACAAGCACCCAATCCGAGATTCAATATTCAGCCGTCGTTCATAAAAGAATTTTCGCGTCAATAATCGAAAGAACTAGTTCGTATGACAGCACCAACTCCAAATGTGTGGGGAATAAAATACTACAAATACAAGCGTCTAATCCGTCATTCAATATTCACCCATCGTCCATTAAAGAATTTCCGCGTTCATAACCCAAAGACCTATTCTATATTCCATATAACAGCATTAGCACAAAATTAAACGAGAGATCCTGAAGGAGTTTGGCCCACCATTGCCCGATAATTGTAAGCTAATGACAAGAGGATCTTTTTGTCCATTGTTACTAAGAACAAACGATTGATTTGTAATTTTGTTTACAGAATTTCGAATCTGAGCGAAAAAGATCGAAAAAGGACACTGGAAAACACCAAGATATCATCTTTCTAAGTTTAAGGAGTTTCAAGATTTCTAGAAAGTGTACTTATGACAGTAGTAATAGTACAAGAGAAAAGATCAAAGTTAATCTGAAACTAAATGTCCGGAGGATCATTCGTCTTCGTTTTGTAGTATTTTTTTTGCACGTGTCGTCATTGGGTACTGGAAGCGAAGACAAATGTCTTTGACCCTTTGGCATGAGCTATGAAACATACTTAAGATTTTATGATTAGGAACGAATGCTAATTCTGTTCTGTTTACTGGGCTAGTTTGAGATATCTCTTTTAAGATACCATGCTCGAAAATCGTAACATGGTACAATACTTAATACTGAAGGGATCCGCGCAGTAATGTTGAAACTTCGAAATTGTCTGAATCCTGATTATCCCCCTTGGATCGAAACACGCTGTAATCTAAAGTTGTCGAGTTGTAACGTTGTGTCACAAGAGTGACTTCCCTTCATGTAGCCGACCCGTCGGCAGACGAAACAGTTCACTGGACTGAGAAAACTGATTTAAAATTTGAAGAAATACATTTTAATTCCGAATTATTTGAACTCCTTGATATGGAAGGTGAAGGTATGGATATTCTCTATAGTCACTATATAGAATATGTCCCACTGTTTGATCCGCCGACTCGTGTGATGCAACGTCACAACTCGGGAATACCGTAATAATATTAAGCGTAACTTGGATTTTCGAATCGAACCAAAAAAGGCATCTTGCACCAAATTTCAGAAAGAATCCATGAAGTAGTTCCTCAGAATTGACGATAACAATGTTTCAAGGGAAAATTCAAGATGGTCACCTGGCGGCCATATCGGATTGTCGAATCGGACCAAAAAAAGATATCTTGAACAACTGGACTACAAGGGGAACCTGTGTACCAAATTTGAGGAAGATCCATGCAGTACTTCTTGAGAAACCACGATAAAGTTTCATGAGAAATCCAAGATGGGCGCCTGGTGGCCATATTGGATTTTCGAATCGGACCGAAAAAGGTATTTTGCAGAACTAGACCCCAAGGGGAACCTATGTACCATATTTGAGAAAGATCCATTCAGTACTTCCTGAGAAATCACGATAACAAAGTTGCACGGGAAGATCCAAGATGGCCGCCTGGTGGCCATATTGGATTTTGGAATCGGACCAGGAAAGGTATCTTGCACATCCAGACCACAAGGGGAACCTGTGTACCAAATTTGACAAAGATCCATTCAGTGGTTCCTGAGAAATCGCAATAACAAAGTTTCATGGAAAAATCCAAGATGGCTGCCTGATGGACATATTGGATTTGTAATCGGACCAGAAAAGATGTCTTGCCCAACTAGACCCTAAGGGGAACCTGTGTACCAAATTTGAGAAAGATACATGCAGTACTTCCTGAGAAATGACAATAACAAAGTTTCATGAAAAAATCCAAGATGGCCGCCTGGTGGCCATATCGGATTTTCGAATCGGACCAGAAAAGGTATCTTGCACAACTGGACCACAAGGGGAACCTGTGTACCAAATTTGACAAAGATCCATGCAGTATTTCCTGAGAAACCACGATAACAAAGTTTCATGGGGAAATCTAATATGGCCGCCTGGTGGCCATATTGGAATTTCGATTCGGACCGAAAAAGGTGTCTTGCACAACTAGACCCTAAGGGGAACCTGTGTACCAAATTTGAGAAAGATCCATGCAGTACTTCCTGAGAAATTACAATAACAAAGTTTCATGGGGAAATCCAAGATGGCTGCCTGGTAGCCATATTGGATTTTCGAATCGGACGAGAAAAGGCACGTCGCACAACTACACCCCAAGGGGAACCTGTATACAAAATTTGAGAAAGATCCATGAAGTAGTTCCTGAGAAACCGCGATAACAAGGTTTCATGGGGAAATCCAAGATGGCCGCCTTGTGGCCATATTGGATTTTCGAATCGGACCAGAAAAGGTATCTTGCACAACTAGACCCCCAAGGGGAACCTGTGTACCAAATTTGAGAAAGATCCATGCAGTAGTTCCTGAGAAATCGCGATAACAAGGTTTCATGGGGAAATCCAAGATGGCTGCCTGGTGGCCATATTGGATTTTCGAATCGGACCAGAAAAGGTGTCTTGCACAACTAGACCCCAAGGGGAACCTGTGTACCAAATTTGAGAAAGATCCATAAAGTAGTTCCTGAGAAATCGCGATAACAAGGTTTCATGGGGAAATCCAAGATGGCTGCCTGGTGGCCATATTGGATTTTCGAATCGGACCAGAAAAGGTATCTTGCACAACTAGACCCCAAGGGGAACCTGTGTACCAAATTTGAGAAAGATCCATGAAGTAGATCCTGAGAAATCGCGATAACAAGGTTTCATGGGGAAATCCAAGATGGCTGCCTTGTGGCCATATTGGATTTTCGAATCGGACCAGAAAAGGTATCTTGCACAACTAGACCCCAAGGGAAACCTGTGTACCGAATTTGGGAAAGATCCATGCAGTAGTTCCTGAGAAATCGCGATAACAAGGTTTCATGGGGAAATCCAAGATGGCCGCCTTGTGGCCATATTGGATTTTCGAATCGGACCAGAAAAGGTATCTTGCACAACTAGACCCCAAAGGAAACCTGTGCACCAACTTTGAGAAAGATCCATGAAGTAGTTCCTGAGAAATCGCGATAACAAGGTTTCATGAGGAAATCCAAGATGGCTGACTGGTGGCCATATCGGATTTTCGAATCGGACCAGAAAAGGTATCTTGCACAACTAGACCCCAAGGGGAACCTGTGTACCAAATTTCAGAAAGATCCATGCAGCAGTTCCTGAGAAATCGCGATAACAAGAATTGTTTACGGACGGACGACCGACGCCCCGACGGACGACGGACGGACGGACGACGGACGAAAAGCGATTTGAACAGCCCACCAACTGGTGATGGTGGGCTAAAAAAACAGCAATCATAATATACATAAACATAAGCTAGTTTCCTGCAAGAGAGAAGCTGTCAACAGTTTTCAGTGATGCTCAAATTATATCAAATTCTGTGTCTCTGATCAGTATTCTTGATCCATAAGATTTTCGTTGTAAAGTCGTTATCTAGAGAATGAAGTATCTCAGTCACGCTTTGATTGTGTCTGTTCATATGAACACCACGAGGATCTTGAAGTGCATGGGTTCATACGGCTCCTAGCCCCGGATTAAGCAAAATTAAACACAATTTTCGAATATATGGAAATGGTATATCATAATCTATTTATCAAACATGTAAAGGTGAATTATAGCATGGAAATTGACCAAACAAGTCTGCCTGGATATTATTTTAACATGAAACTCTTTCATCGAAAACTGGAATCAAATCATAGGCAAATATGTAATAAAACACTTAATCATATGTCAGGGAATATTTTAGGCTATTAATTAACTGGCAGACGCGTGACACCGTATTTCAAATCTGCTTGGAAAATATGGAATTTGCTGGACGAATATAACCAGTAATAATCGGGTGACGATGTGTCAAGCGCATCCCTCGCAAGCGACGACCAGATGTACGTCTCCAGCATGGACGATGTGCGGAGGAAAGGTGAAATCAAAATTTCCATCATGCGTAGAAGGGGGTGGGCAAATACGAGACATACGAGAAACGATCTGATATGAAGCAAATTTGTCGACAATATTTTCATTTAACCCAGTTTAATTCACAGCAAAGAGAAAACAAAGAGATCGGGTCATCATCAAAAGAGCCAATTGCTAAGAGCCGATTGAGCACGCTTATGAAAACATTATTTCTATTCGGTTGGACTACCCAAATTGACTATCAACAATGATTATAATGAAAGGTTGAAATATATTTTAAACTTTGAAAACTCGCCCACTGAGGCTCCCGTCTCGGTTGGCATCGTGCAAATATCAGTGAACGAGTTCATTTGGTCTCTCAAATGGGGAGCGATACTGTCAGTTGTGTGGAAATTACGTGGATACATGTCTATTTGTGTCGCTTTGTTAATCAAGTTCACGTAGGAAACAACAGTTAAACGTGAGACCTGTTTGTTTGTTTGTAATTTATTTGTTGTTTTTTTAATTGTTACTTGTGTGCAAGCAGACGTCCCTTTCCTCATCCGACTTGTGAAATGGAATTTCCCAATGAACACTCGTGCTGATTTCACATAACCCTGCTAAAACGTGTAATAAATGCACGGTTAGCTCGACGTTATTGACGCCAAATGTTATAAAATAGGGTATTTTCAAACTTGCCTATTGCCTGACTCGTGGTGCATGCAGTGATTAACGTGGCGGCTTCTTGAACGTGCAGTACGGTTCGACTCCAGCTAGTGCCAGGGGATTACCCTTCTCTCGATGTATGGCTATGTATGGTGATTATAACCTAGAAGCTACACCCTGGACCACTGACCTCGATTACCCTCCAGACATTCCCGAACATTCCCGGAGATGATGGGACATTGTCGAAGATGTCCGGACATTACCGAAGATTCCCGGACATCGCCGAAGATTGCCGGACATTCCCGGAGATTAAGGCGAAACGACCACCGTTGTACTTGAAGTCTCGTTAACATGGAACTACTTTCAGTTCGCGGAGGCTTATCCCCGGACCAGGAAGTGACCGCATCTCCGCCGGAAATCACCGCATCATCGCCTAGGAATACATCCCCGCGGGTCACTTCCAGTCACGTTACCGGTAGTGCACTCAATGACCTCTGTCTGGACTATAGCGGCTATTACCTCCCGCCCAGAGAGGTCAAGTGGTATGAATTTCACCTTACTATACTACTGCCACCTCTTCCAACGTTGTTTGAAGCGGGAACCTATTAAGATATTCATCCACGTCCAAAGATTATACTTCTACTACTTCTAGTTTCAGTCGTAGTAAAATTTGTTTAAAAAACATGAAGCTGATTTCCACCTGGGCCATGCTATCACCAATACATTCACACAAAAAAGTCATCGATTTATTTTTTTTTCATATTTTTTCAGTTTAAAAATGGTTGAATTTATTATCCGCATATATGTTCATGGATATTATACAGACATTTAACACGCGGCAATAGAAACAATGCGAAAAAGTAACTAAATACATAAACAAATGGCGTGATTATACAGTTATAATTTATATATTTACTGGTATATGTATTATGAATATGTGCTTCCCTTTCCGTATATAGAAACTTCCTGTATATACAAAACTTATCCAACGGTGTGTATACATGCACATAATTACAAGCGTCTAGTCCGTCATTCATAATCCAGCCGTCGTCCATTAGAGAATATCCGCGTCCATAATCCAAAGACCTATTCCATTTCCATATAACAGTATTAGCACCAAATTCAAAAAGACAAAAGTATACATAAACATAGGCTTGTTTCCTGCAAGAGAGAAGCGGTCAACAATTTCCAATGATGCCGGCAACACATCATGATGTTCCAAAATATCAAATCCGTATCGCTGATCAGTATTCTTAATCCATAATATTCGTTATAGAGTCGTCATCTAAAAATGATGTACCTCAGTCACGCTTTGATTGTGATTTGATCGGTATATTTGAAGCTTGCTTAGTGCTAGGTTCAAATAGAATTGATCGGATATTCATTCTCTCTTTTTGAGCGAACATGTTCGATATATGAATTTTTAACAGTGCAGAGTCTCACAATGTCTCACATTGGGTGGTGGGTTGTTTTCATGAAGAACCACTGAGTATTTCAATGTCCTCTTGCCAGAATTACTTCCAATTACATGAATGTACAGAATGAGGTGAGCTTTTTACCTGTTTTGATATTATGTTTGTGTTCAAGACTAGCCAATTAAGAAAACTATGACAAGGCCATGAAGAATCTTAAAACATATACATGCTATGTGTAGCTCGAAGCGTTCCTTACTGGACAACCAATTCAAGCTTTCCAACATGTTGAAAGAATGAGCTCTATGGCCGCAGCCGAGGATTATCCTCGCTGCTTTGTTTTGGGGCCTGTGTTACAGACTGATCAGCAAGATTGTACCACTGAATTACCATACAGTGCAGTCAAGCAGAAGAACTATTGCATTATAAAGCATTTTACTTATTACAAATGTAAAATACGGTCTAACTCTTCTAAGCACACCCAACCTTTGAGATATTTTCCCACACAATTGTGAAATGTGAGTTTTCAAGTTCAAATAGTGGTCTATCCAGACATCAAGGTATTTGAAAGAGTTTATTTGTTCCAAAATTTGATCAACTATTTTGATATTTAATGTCTGTATTCTTGTGCGGCTTAGACGTTTGAGTGTGCCAAGAAACATTCTTTGTTTTATTTACATATAAGATCAGCATCACAGACATCGTCTGTTCAACATGTCAGATGACCAGCCACTTTAGGTCGAATCTCAGAATAACAGCATATCCTTAATCTTGAGTCATAGGAAACAGATCCACAACATCTCGAATGGATGCCACCCGTTTTGATCTGAATCTGTCTGTCACAGCACAATCTCAATCTTGAGTCATACGTAGCCGATTCACAACATCTCGAAGCGATGCCACCGGATTTGGACCTAATCTGGCCATCACAACATGATCTTAATCTTGAGTCATACGTAGCAGATCCGCAACATCTCGAAAAGATGCCACCGGATTTGGACACAATCTTGCCGTTACAACAAGACTTTAACCTTGAATCATATGTAGTAGACCCACAACAAAGCGAGGATATGCCACCGGATTTGGGCCTAATCTGGCCGTCACAACACGATCTCAATCTTGAGTCGTACGTACCAGATCCGCAACATCTCGAAGCGATGCCACCCGTTTTGGACACAATATTTCCGTTACAACATGACTTTAACCTTGAATCATATGTAGCAGATCCACAACAAAACGAAGAAATGCCACCGGATTTGAGCACAATCTGACCGTTGCAACATGATCTTAATCTAGAGTCATACGTAGCAGCTCCACAACATCTCGATGAGATACCACCGGATTTGAGCACAACATGGCCGTTACAGCACGACTTTAACCTTGAATCATATGTAGCAGATCCACAACAAAGCGAAGACATGCCACCGGATTTGAGCACAATCTGGCTGTTACAACATGATCTCAATCTTGAGTCATACGTAGAAGCTCCGCAACATATCGATGAGATACCACCGGATTTTAACTTAATCTGGCCATTACAACACGATCTCACTCTCGTGTCATAGGTACGAGATTCACAACATCTCGAAGCGAGGCCACCGGATTTCAGCACAATATGGCCGTTACAGCATGATCTTAAACGCGAGTCATAAGTAGCAGCTCCACAACATCTCGATGAGATACCACCGGATTTTAATCTAATCTGGCCAATACAGCACGAGCTCAATCTTGAGTCATATGTAGTGGGTCCGCAACATGTCGAAGCAATGCCACCAGATTTGCGCACAATCTTGTCGTTACAGCACGAGTTTAACCTTGAATCATATGTAATAGACCCACAACAAAGCGAGGAGACGCCACCGGATTTGAGCACAATCTGGCCGTTACAACACGATCTTAATCTTGAGTCATATGTAATAGATCCACAACATCTCGATGAAATACCACCGGATTTTAACTTAATCTGGCCATTACAACACGATCTCATTCTCGTGTCATAGGTACGAGATCCACAACATCTCGAAGCGAGGCCACCGGATTTGCGCACAGTATGGCCGTTACAGCATGACGTTAACCTTGAATCATATGTAGTAGACCCACAACAAAGCGAAGAGATGCCTCCGGATTTGAGCACAATCTGGCCGTTACAACATGATCTCAATCTTGAGTCATATGTAGTAGATCCACAACATCTCGAATAGACACCACCAGATTTGGGCCGAATCTGATCATTACAACACGATTTTAATCTTGAGTCATGAGAAATAGATCCACAACATCGGGAATAGATGCCACCGGTTTTGGGCCTAATCTGGCCCCCGCAAATAGCTGTGGACAGAACAAACATAATTACTGCATTTACAAACCATTTTCTCTTTATTCCACTGACCTGTGCGAATTCAAACATATACAACTTATAAGTCTCGTATGCCTTATCACGAATCGTTAGATTCTTGGTATGTGCTTTAGAATAGGTTAACCGGAAGAGTCTACTGTGAAGTCATGTGACTCTGTCAGTATGTCGGCACCTCTTCCCACTTCCCTTATATGTGTTGTAATTATTGCAATATTCGGTTCATCACTGATCATGAGTAGCCAATCATCCGAATGAATATCAGCATCGTTTTCCTGGGGAAAATCTCAGACACTAAATAAAGGTATGTAAGCCATGCATCTATCCATTACTTGCGTTCGTAATGAATCTGCATCGGATACAACTAAATATTTGCAACCTACTCATGTATTTCCCAACATGAAGTGAAGGTCATTCATTCTCCACCTTGCCCGTATGTCTCTTAACGTTACCATCGAGACCTCGCGCGGTTTCAAACACAACTGGATATAAGGGATAATCGTTCCCGAGTTTTCTCTCTAATGAAGGAGGTGAAAACGAGATGTTGAAATCTCGTAGTGTGAGGACACAGATAGATGCGGAGTTTTTGCAACTGGCGGGTGTTACAACAATGACCTGATTTTGCGCGAAATTATAATTTTAGCCACTGAATACTTCGAATAAAAGCAGCAGACTTGGCCAGCAATCGTAGCAATGCAGTAGCATACGGTATAAACATTTGCTGTAAATTTACTTCAACAAAGTTGACAGTAACTTATTGTAAAATACTGAGTAAATATGGCGAGAAATATTCGCAATATTTACCAGACATTTTACAGAAACGCAGCACAGTAGAAATCCGAGATTGCTTGGATGGATGCTCGGTCCATTTCCAGGCTGCGGGTTAAAAAACATGACAGGGAGTTACAATACATGGAGATATTATTGTCATATAGAAAGTGATCGTACAACAGTATTTTTCTTTACTTAGGGTTCCCCCTTCTTTTATGGACCGTTCATTGACCGAGTGGTCCAGATCGTCGACATTATTTGCTGGCAGTTGCGTCCGTGTATCCTCCGTTAATACGAGTTTCACCCACCTTTTTCGTTTTCTCATCGCAAAACGGAAAACGGTTATCGGTTAATATTTCGCTGTTATACTGATTTTAGGTACCTGACGCCGATGACCGTTTTCTGAACGGCAATAGATACTACCGTTCGCAAACAGTCAAACGTATCAGTGAAATATTAACCGATAATCATTTTCCGTTTTGTATTGCGAAAACGGAAAACGAAAAAGGTGAGTGAAACTCATTTTCAGATTCCGTTGATAGAACGAAAATTGAATTAACGGAGGATACACGGACCCAGTTGAGTGGGATACAACTCGGACAAGGATATACCATAACATATTTTGAAATTTTCAATAAAGTTATATAAACTCTTTTGAAAATCACCGAAAGCGGTAACAGAAAACAGGCACATCTACAAGGGGCTAAGTATCTTCCATGTAACTTTTTATATAGCCGTTGGCGAGAAGGACATGGGGAAAATCAACGAAAACCGTCAAAAAGCTGACAGTGCTCATCGGCATGGTACTTAGCAGTATGAAGTTATCGCTCAAATATTAGCCAAGTTATTGTCCGGAGAAGTTTGGCCACGTGGACGGACACATGGACGCTACGATAAACGACAGATGAAGCGATCCCTATATACCACCACGGGCAGAAGGGGGACATTTACTGGCAACTGTGCTGCAGTAAAACTACAGCAAATTACTGTAAAATTTGCTGCCATTCTGTTTTACAGTATGTTGTTTAATAATCCGACATTACTCACCATATTCTCCATGTACCTTCTCATACGGCAGACACACAAGTAGAATTACAAGAAGAACGCCCTTCATAGTGAAATCGTATCAAAGTCCTATAATACCAAAAACAAAGCTGGGTAATTTAAGGAGAGAAAACGGAAGGATGAACATTATACACGTGTGGATGGTCGGATTAAACGGAAGGATGAACATTACACACGTGTGGATGGTCGGATTACATTCGGATGGTGGACAAGCGTAGTCAATCTTGGTAAACCAAAATAGTACGTTATATCCGTTTATGCATTTTAGGAATTGTGCTAACCCGCACACAAAAAATAAAACATGTATTTCGATTATTGACGCGGGAATTCGTTTGTTGGTGATGACTGAATACTGAAAGTCCGAACTTGCTGTAATACTTCAGATAAACCAACGAATTATATTCGCACAGGTAATACCTACCATATTGAAAATCTCATCCCTATGAGATTGGCAAAATATTCCTCTCATCAAATAACAGTGTTCACTATTCAACCTTTGTTATAATGTAGTACAACTTTTCATCTGTAAATACTTGAACGCACGATTTGTCAAACAAGTGCTTCCTGAATCGGAGATGTATTAACCTGTAATTAGTTGTACTGCTCAGTCAAAGGAAAAAGGTCTTGATGAGCCGATCGTAAACATCAGATACAAAAGTTGCAACCTCGATATGATCTATATGTAGATGGCGAAACGCAATTTAAACAGCCACGTATTATGGCAAGGTACTAGAACACGAAATTCGTCAAAATGGTTTGACTCCATCGTGGTGGGAAAATCTATTCGTGATTGGGCCGCATCACAAAGCAAAGCACAATTACTCCTTGGCTGGTTATGCTTTGGTATTTCATGATTGTCGTGGTGATCTTGTCATCGCCATCAAGAAAAGGACGAAGAGTAAACGTCCAATATTTGTAAGGGGAATGCTGTTGCGTCCGTAACTTAATGGCCAAGTTATGGATCCCGGAATCCCCACAGGACCCAAGGACCGAACAGTCTGGGATAATTTTATATTATGTATTCATTTCACACACTGACAAATTAGTACGGGTAAACGATGTCCTCTCGTCGAATAGAAAAGGTCTGGCACAGTCACAAAAACCAAGAGCTTTGGAGCTGATGGTTGAACAAGAATATATACCGATATACCTGTACATTAAACTATGTGAAAATAGGGTTTAAATTTCCTTCTTCTCCCTCGCATTTGAATTGGAGAGATATGTAAGAGGTTGAAGAAGGTGACATCTGACGACAAATAAAACAACCATATAACCTCACAGGAAAGCTTTTCTCTGTGACTCGAAAAAAAAATCTAGAATACGAAGGATTCTCTGAATAAACCTTGGTATCTCCCACCAAGAGAATAAATCTAGAGGGAGGGCCCCGGGGACTGACAGTCCACCAGCAGAATCTTGCGACTAAAGGCAAAACTTATCTCGGTACATCACAGAGATACCGCTGTCCAA